>SWEM01000462.1:0-25010 GCA_019593585.1 Nitzschia palea | reverse complement strand
CGAGGCGGCCCGATTGCATCCCACCGAAGTCGCCAAGAGTATCTTGGCCACGGCAGTCCGGCGTATTCCAACCAGTGTTCAACTCTTTCTCAAGGCGGCCGACTTGGAAGTGAACGACACGGCGAAAAAGGCAGTTCTTCGCAAGGCCCTCGAAGCCAATCCGACTTCAATCACCTTGTGGAAGGCTGCAATTGATTTGGAAGAGGCGGATGATGCCAAGGTATTATTAAGTGTGGCAGTGGAACGGGTGCCCCATGCGGTAGATTTATGGTTGGCCTTGGCAAGATTGGAAACCTACGACAATGCTCGCAAGGTCCTCAACCAAGCTCGTCGGGCATTGCCAACAGAACGAAGTATTTGGATTGCTGCCGCCAAGTTGGAAGAAAGTCAACATCATAGTGACCTCGTGTCCAAAATCATCCAACGGGCCTTTCAATCTCTTCATAAGAAGCAAGATTCGGTCGTCGTGACGAGGGGTCAATGGTTGCAAGAAGCAGAACAAGCCGAGGCTGCCGGTGCGCCATTGACCAGTGCCGCCATTATTCAACATGCCATGGGGATTGGCGTGGATGATGAGGATCGACAAAGAACATGGGCCGATGATGCCAAGGGAGCACTTGGCCGAGGTGCTGTTGCTACCTCCCGCGCAATCTTGGCCCAAGCGCTTCAGGCATTTCCAACCAAACGTTCCTTTTGGATTCAAGCCGTCGAGTTGGAAAAGCAACATGGGACCCCAGAAACCTTGGATGAAGTGTTAAAGGCAGCCTCGGAACGATTACCACGGGTCGAACTCTTTTGGCTGTTACGGGCCAAGGAACGATGGTTGGCGGGACAAGTCGATGTGGCCCGAGATATTTTGACCCATGCTTTTGCAGCGAATCCAGATTCCGAGCAAGTGTGGTTGGCGGCAGCCAAGTTGGAATGGGAAACGGGTGAAACAGAACGTGCTCGAGTCTTGTTGCAACGGGCCCGGGAACGCGCTCCGACCGAACGAGTTTACATGAAATCGGCCTTGTTGGAACGACAATCCAAAAACTATGCGGCGGCCCTCGATTTGATTCAACAGGGACTAGACCGGTACCCAAAATATCCCAAGCTTTACATGATGGCAGGTCAAATATATTCCAGTGAATTGGAACCAAGGAAAAAGTCGCATTTGGAAAAGGCCCGTAAGATGTACCAACAGGGATTGACGGAATGTCCCAACAACATTGTCCTTTGGACTTTGGCTAGTCGCTTGGAAGAACAAGCTCACACATATATCGACGGAGAGACCAATGCCGGGGTCGGCGTCACCAAGGCTCGTAGTCTACTGGAACTGGCTCGTTTGAAAAACCCCAAAACACCCGAATTATGGCTAGAGGCAATTCGTCTGGAACGAAGGGCTGGACATGCCAAGTTGGCAGAAACACTCATGGCCCGAGCATTACAAGAATGCCCAAATTCTGGTCTGCTTCTAGCAGAGACAATCTTGACTGCCCCTCGTGTAGAGCAAAAATCCAAAAGCACCGTGGCAATCAAGCGCTGTCCCGAGTCTCCCCTTGTGATTGCGGCCGTGGCTTCCCTTTTCGCAGCCGACCGCAAAGTCGACAAGGCTCGCAAGTGGTTGGAGCGAGCGGTTGTTTTAGATCCTGATATCGGTGACTCGTGGGCACGCTATTATGCCTTTGAACTCGAATTCGGTACACCAGAGCAGCACAAGGCTGTCAAGGAACGATGTATCAAGGCAGAACCTAAACATGGACTCATCTGGCAGTCCATTGTCAAGGATATGGCAAACCGCAACAAGTCTGTAGGAGAGGGACTAGACCTAGTGGCTGATGCAATACGTAACCAGAAGACACAGGCACCATAAAACTTTCCACCAATTTAACCAGAACGCCTTAAGATCAAAACAAAAAAGGGGCTAGTGGGCTAGTGGTTTACGGATATTCCATTGGTTGTTGGAGGCACACACGCTTGTGCAATCCAAATGAACCGTTAGTGTCAATCATTGGGACTAGAAATTGAAACCGGCTAATAACGACGATTGCCCAACACCTTCTTCGGATGATATCCTTTCGGGACAAGGTCGAGCCTCTCACCATCGATTGGAGGCTGTCCCTGTCGATCCAAGTTCTCCACAGGTGATGATGACGGAGAAGACGGATCCTCTTGAGGGGACTGTGAGTTCCCTGATGTCTGGTTGTCTCTTTGCCATATCGTCGGAATTTGAGTCTCCAAGGAGACTTCTGTCCCTGTTGTCTCGCTTGCGTTAGGGGATATTGTGGAAATGGAGGATGTGTTCGTCGTGGGTACGGCCACCATTGGAGTTTCTGTCGATTCCGTCCCATGGGGCAACATGACTACAAGGACCAGGACAACGCCAACGCAAGATAGGAACAAAAGGCATAAAAATAGCATCCATTTCACCAGCTTGTTCTTGTGCAACGCCTTCACGCCTATTGATCCATGTTCGGCGGTCGTGATCTCATGATCGCCACTTGATAGTTGGCGACTCTCGTCGGCCTGTTGATGTGTGGAGATTGCTTGTTCAGATTCGACAGTGCCTTCACTAGACCCTGACGTCATGAATTGCTCGTGGTCTTTTTCAATAACTTGATGGAGAGGCGAGACGTGGGTGGGCCGTAAGGTGTTGTCTTCGGGGTGTTGCTCGGGTTGTTCCAAGTCGTCGGTACCGACTGGAGAAATGCAGTCCTCGTGGGGTTTTGCATGACCTTCATTGAGAGGGGAGACACGACTGGGACATTCGGAATCTGCTTCTGGGTGTTGCTTGGGCTGTTCCAAGTCCTCGGTACCGACTGGAGACGGAGTCGAGGTCGGATTAGTTTTCTTTACGGTTACTTCTCTCGAATCCAGTTTTGACCTCTTTCGTGGCTTTACAACTTTCAAGGCACCTCCACTGTTGGGCAGTACCGTAGAATCCAATTCTATTTTCAGCTGTTTCTCTCCATGTTCTTCGTCATCGCTCATTTCAGCATGGTCATCGTCCGCTACAGGATTCGCAGACTGCCGCGAAATCTCTTTGCTCAAATCTCTAAGAATCCCATCAAGTTGTTTTGATGTTCGTCGCAAGGCCCTAAGAGTTCTTTCTTCGATATCCTCATCTCCAGATGGCATCATCTGTAAGGATCTGTCGTCGGCTTGACTTGCATCATCTGATGAAGCTGTGCGAAAAATTTCATCACGTTGTTGTTGTTGTTGGCTCATTTTCTGTTCTATATTGTCGCTTGGCTGAAACTCATCAACGATCATGCAAATGCAAGCTCGATGGGTCGACGGGATGCACTCCTTTTCCTTTTTCGTTTCATCAGTGCTCGAATCGTGATGTTGGTCGTTTGAGTGGGTCAAATTGTGGCGAGGGGAGATCGCCGAAGTGGCGGCAATATTCCGGCGTATGACTCCATGATTCGACAAATTTCTCCATTTAAGATGTAGGACATTGAGGGCAATAATCAACGACATCGTCCGTCCTTGGCACCGGATGCCTTTTTTTAACTTTGGACGGATTCATTTCTATGATTTGTTGCTATTTCCTTCAACAAGGTACGAAGTAATGCTGGCTCCATTGTCTAAAAATATTTAATCGAACTGTTTTAGGCACTACCTTGTACGCAGCCAAGAATCATAAAGTCGATCTATAGTACATGCATCTATTATTTGTATGCCTGAAATTGTTGTGGAGCGTGAAAAAGTCTCTTAGACCGTTATTGCGCATTCTTGACAAAATGGATCACCACACAAGCAAACATCGCAGTCTGCCTTCATTTCTACTAGTCCACCTCCTTGCATGACACTCATAGAGCAAACATCATTCGGGATCGGAGAAGTGAGGGTGTTATTTTGAACAGTAAGGGCGACTGAACAGAAACCACAAAGTTAGCGTGTGCGTGTGTAAGAAGTGACGGTATGTGTTGTCACATGTTTCATTACTTACTCAAATGCCACGAGTAGGCCCAGTCTCCTGGGAAGTCTCCGTCTAATTCATTGTGATCCAATGAGAGTTGTTTCAAGCGATCATTTCCTGCTGAAGGAAGGGAATCAGGGATTGTCCCATTGAAAAGATTATGATCAAGATGCAAATGACGAAGAGACACAAAGGTATCCAAGTCTTGAGGAAGGGTTCCTGAAAAGCCGTTGCGGCCTAAATCCAAGTAAGTAACATTTTTCCAACCCAGTCCTTCTGGGAATGGACCACTGAAACTATTGGAATACAAGTTGATGTATTCTGTATAAAAAGCGAGGGTGATGCATGACAAGTTCGTGAGGCGGCGTGTATTTGTTGGGTGTTTTTGTTACCAAAAGGACAAGACTTACTGTAGAGGCGTGTGACATCAAATGTCGTTCGCATCGTGGAGGGGATTGAGCCCGAGAGTTGATTGTGGCTCAAATGGAGATACGTCAAGTTCAAAAGGTTTCCAATACTGGTCGAAAGAGTACCAGAAAATCCGTTTTGATACAAGTATATCCTCTCCAAATTGGTCAATTGGAAGAGATTCTCTGGTATGGATCCCGTTAAATCGTTTTGAGCAAGATCCAGATAATGGAGATTCGATAAAAGTGAAATTTCGGGGGGAATCGTTCCCGAGAGTCCTTGGCTACCCCAATGAAGTTCCTTGACTTGGTAACCCTCACAAACAACCCCCTCCCACTGACATTCGTCGACCCATCGCTCCACAACAGAGCTATTGGCTGGATCTCTCCAATGGAGGTCCAAAGTCAAGAGGGCAAATCGTTGTAGCAATTTGGGACCACCAACGATATCACTGGTATTATGGTGGGACGATTCTTCGACGAGCCACGCCACTGCCTGATTGTTTGGTGCTGAGGGATCATCCTCAAAGGTCACTGAAAAGTTGGATTCCAAATATTGCATCAAGGCAGCTTCACCCGTCACGGTTGGTGGTCGAGTAACCGCAGTGGTCGGTGGAGCAGTAAGTGTACCACCCACCGGGGTTGATGGGGTGGAACCATCATCGGTGGGACTTGGAGTATAATCAAAAAAACTAAAACCCGATGAGGGAGACAAGGCCGGAAAGTCGGGTGTTGTCGTGGCAGCAGCTGGAGATGGCGTATCCTTGAGAAAGTAAAAGTATAGTACCAATGCCAATCCAATAATAGTCAATGCAACGATCAAAAACAGTGCAATAAAGACAGCTGTGCAGCGATTTCTTGACTTGTTGACTTTTTGGTTGTAGCTAGTGGTGGGTACAGGTCGTCGTGGTGATGAGGTCGTCGCCGTGTCTTGTGATGATTGCAAAGAAATGGGTGGTGTGCTTGCCGTGGTAGTAGAAGGTCGATTGGGTTTGCGAGAGCTCGATGGTTTGACAAATCGTGGAACACCATGTTTGGAGTAGGACGAGGCCTTGAGGGCCGGAGCCGTTTTGGCACGGTGTGCCCTGGCAATCGCTTCTTCGACATCGCCCAGGGAATAACGGTCATTGGGATCCTCACTGCAATTGTCAATAGAGTAAACGACGGAATGGTTCCCGAAGCCAGCGATTGGCAATGTTGAGGCTTCATCAAAGGGAACCGAGCGACTATCATCGCTTTGTTCTTCTTCGCATTCTTGAAGACTCCACAATCCACTTTGAGCGTCGTCAACCGCCTCGTAATAGGCAGAATGTACACTTGCCTTTGATTTTCCTACCGTTCCAACATCTTCTTCTTCAGCTGCTGCCGAATGAAACGAACCACAATGACTGGCTTTAGACGATGCCATGGTAATAATACCATCATCGATCTGCTCCATCACTGGTTTAGGTGTTCTGGTAGATCGTTGAGTGGTAGATCGTTGACTGGTAGATCTTTGACTCATGGCGCTTCTGGATAAGAGTTTGGGGGATTATGAAAACACAATGCGTTATTGTCCACAACGTTGGGTTGTTTTTTATTTCAAGGTGTTGGTTCACTGTCGTGGCGATGGGGTAATCGAGAAAATGATTCCATGATCATGATGGGAGCAAGCCTCGTCGGCTGGTCTGAATCGTATAAACTTTGTTTACAGGACTGACTAGGAGGTGTGAATTTCTCTGGATTCTTTCCCTCTTGGAGAAAATGTTTGAGAGAGGCAAGTGTGTTGCTGTAGTGTCAGTGATGGAGGCCAATTCGACAATTGCCAAATTTTTCATAGTAGGTGAGCAAAAAGTGTATCGTGAATTGTCGAGAAAGAGATTTTGATAGGCGGGACCGATTCGACACATTCGAATAATTTCCCATGCCGTGTACATACGCTTGTACTTGAGTACCAAGCACACTTCGGTACCTGGGTTGTAAAATTGTGGCATCATCACAGCAGCATTTCATCCACAACCCCCTGCAACATTTGTCAGATTATCTTACTTGCATGGCACATCTGACTTTGTGAAGGATGATTTGGAGTCGACTCCTTTCATGTCGAAGTAGGATACCAAAGTCATTTCGTGCTACGGAGGTAACAACGACACTTCGACAACGACACTACTCAAACTCGAACAACTACAACAACCGATACTCGTATTCGTACCGAAACCTGGCAACACCAGTTCTTTTGTTGCTGGTAGTGTTGCAAGAGTATAATGTTGGACTCGTAGGAGCATCATCACCATCGTGTGACGAGGGGAAGAAAAATCATCGGTTGCGGTTTTATTTGGTACGGCATGGCGAATCGGCGGCTAATCAATTGGGTCTCTATGCGGGCCAAGATGATGTTCCTTTGACGGAAGAAGGCCAAGAACAAGCTAAACTCTTGGGTTCCTCCATGTCTATGAAATGGCCCCCATTTTGGAGATTTTATTCCAGTGATTTGATCCGGGCGAGAAATACAGCCACCTATATTCTACAGCAGCATTATCAGCGTCAGCAAGAAGAAGAGAGTGCACAACAACAGGCGAGAATGGAACGACTAATATTGGACAAACGTTTACGAGAACGATCATATGGTGCACGACAGGGTATGTCCCGACAATTGACCGAGGAACAAGCACTCTTAATTTGGAAGTCACACAATATTGAACCTCCCATTTATGAAACGAACGAAGATTTGTGGCAACGTGGATCCGAGTGGTTATTCGAAGTTTGGAAAGATCTTAGGACGCATCTTCACAGGATTCATACTACTAATACCGCAAATACCAGGGGGAAAAAAGAGGAGGCCCAAGACGTTGAATCGTGTGACGAGGATGAGGTTCATCAGGACGTATATCATGTCTTGGTGGTGACCCATGCTGGTATTATTCGAGAGTTTCTCAAGCATTTATTTTCAATGGAAGAACTGCAAGCTCTAGGAGCACGGTGGGATAGTCATGGTGCATTGATTATTCCCAATACCAGTGTGACAATAATAGAATTTGAACTTCTCGACGACCATCAAGAGAACAGTAACTTTTTGCATACAGCATCACTCGTGCAAGTTGCCGATGCTAGGCACATGGAACAGTTCCAAGTCCACAGCGATTGAGAAGTGATGGAAAGTTTAATTTAGAAGAGCAAAATACGAACTCTAGCACAAGTTCCCGTTGAAAATTGAGCGGGAACAAATACCGTATTTTTAGCTGTAAAAGTAAGGTGTTTGGTGGACGGAATCTTCGATTAAAATGATTGTAAAAACAAAGGTCGACTCTCTGAAGTAATTCTACCTAATACCGGTAGGTGTACCTGAAAGATAAACAAGATTAATTGGATTAAAGGCGTTGTTAAACAAGATTTGTTTATCTTTCCGAAGTACCGAAGAATATTTTCGTACGTCAGCATCACGTCCAAGTCTTCGTACTCGGCAGTATTATTGGAAAGATAAACAAACGCTGTTTATCTTTCCAGAGGGGCCGGTACTTCAACAACTCGATCGCACCCCTCATCACACATCACACATCACGAGCTACCGGTAGTCATCACTTGTCACCATGCGATCGGATGTCAACAAGTCATACCACCAATCTTTATGATCTTCCCTGGCTTCTTGTTAGTAGATTGGATTTCTTCTGCGGGGTGACTTGTTCCCATTGTGACGCTACGTTTTGGATGACTCACAACAATCAACCACACAGCAACACCACGTACCAACAAGACTACCGGTACTGCTACAAGTAAACGGATATGACTTCGACCTTTCCACAATCCCCAATGCATTCTCCTGTTGCAATTTCCGATCAAGGAAAGCGGGAGATCACCAAAGTGCAGCCAGATACCAACGCGGCCAAGCCAAAAAGCGAGAATCCCAAGGGACGAAAACGACAATACCAGCTACGACCACTTCTTCATTCACTCCTGTTGTCATGCCAGACACCAAAGATGTCCCTAAAATTTGGACATGTCTGGGCAGAACGATGATTTGCAACGACACGCAACTGGTTTTATCATTTCAGACAGTCTCCGGCATTAGTACAGGACGCCATTGACTCGTCTCCGACCAAGATGTAGCGATACTACTGAATCGCTTTCCAAAAGTTAGTCTACAAGTAGCCCATATTCAGAATGAGGAAGTTGTCAATATTTTGGAAAAGGCAAAACATTGTCGCTGTAAACTCTTCTTTCATGGTGCGCGACTTATGTCGACTATGCTTTGTACGTGTTCCCGAGTTGACAATGATTCCAAATTCAAATCCAGCACACCTGGCAATTTTTGGGTACTCAACAGCATGCATATGACAAAAAGGAAACCAGCTTGTCATGATTTGGCACATGCAAGAGCAACGTGTTCGTTCAAAACCTCAGAGGATTTGGCCGAGCATATCTGTGAAAATTCCCAAATTGGATCCATCAAATCTTGAATGTCTTCTTGATTGATTTCATGACATTTGTGTGATAAAATGCAAATAAGTACTAACAGTAAAGTACAGTAATTTAAATTAGAATACCGTCTCTCCTTTGTTTGCATCGGCGGGGCTACGGCCATCTAGCCTACTACTGTAGCTAGCTATGTGACTATCATTATGCTAGTAGTTTTAACTGTTAGTTGCTATTGGTATTCACCAAATATGATGGAGATGTTATCGTACTCAACAGAATTTGTTGATTTTGTATAATCGTAACGAGGTGTGAAATCACAAGTCCGACCAGTTGCAACTCTACCGGTAGGGCAGTCAGGGGTTCCTTTCGTCCGTCCTTTTACCCTATCGCTTTTGGCTCGTATGTACACGGTTAAACAAATTTGTTTAACTTTCACCGTCACTTACAGGTAAAAGGTAGGTACTAACGTTAGTTGTTGGTAGCGACCACTGCTAGTACCTGGTACCGGTAGTACCAGGTATTTCGCAGGACCCTTGTTTATTACGTCAAAAAATCTGAAAAAAGCTATTTACGACGATTCTCCAAAAAGAAAAAGAGAAAAAACGATCATGGTATGCTCGCAGAAAGGTCCCAAGTGTCGTTGTCGAAAGTACCTTCAATAGGTACGAGTTTTCATACTTTCAAAGAGAACCGATAATTCGAACCGTCTCGGAAACCGTCTCCAAAACCGACTCCGAAACCGTCCTTAAATGCGCCAGTGTCCCCTCAATAGCCCCTACCTGTAGTAGGACCAAGGTAGGACTGTGTTCTTTTAGAGGTGCATTTAGAGACGGATTTAAGGACGGTTTCGGAGACGGTTCGAGATATCGGTTTCTCCTTGATAATTCAATCTCTCTTATACCTATAGAATGGTACTTTCGACAACGACAACTTGGGCCCTTTCGGTTCGCGTACCAAAGATCATTTTTTCTTTTTTCTTTTTGAAGAATCGTCGTAATTAGCTTTTTTAAAGATTTTTGTGTTGACATAAGCCAGGGTCCAGGCGAAAGAACTTGTCACAGGCAGTCGATTCCGAGCAGCATTGAACAATACCTGTTGGGGTCGACGAGAGCAGTTTCCAATTCCTTTTACCAGGGGTGAAGTAGGGGATTGGTGAGTTCGGTGATGAATTTTGTTCTCTTGTACTCTCTGTGAAATCGAATGGACAATGCTGGCTAGAGTCTCTGGTAGGGTTGGTTGCGCTTGATGCTTGATGGTACTCCTTGGTCACAACAAAGATTTACCTCTGCCCTCCTCCTCACACATGACTTCCTACGGTCTATATATAATGACGAGCAAGTCCGCAAGTTCCTTTCACACAACAAGAATCTCCAGAACTGTGCCACCATGAATTGTTCTCGTCGATACAACTCATTTTCTCTTGTCACGGAAGTGAAACATAGCCGCAAACACTCATCCATTCTTCCGTGGGCCCTTACCATACCGATTATCATCCTTCAACTCTGGCTCAAAACCAGCTCACACTGCCAAGCGCGCAAATACAAAACACTCTCGACCCTTGATACCTCCACATTATTGTTGGCCAAACGTAAATCACAGGGATTCTTTGATGATATTTCTCAAGCGGAATGGCGGCTCCTGAAACAAAAAGTTGCGGCCATTTATCACAATACCTTTGGGGGCATTTCCTTTTCTGAATTGCGTACCAGCAGCAAACGCAATTTTGAGCCCAATCGATTCTTTCAAGAAAATTTGAACCCGACTTTGCCTGTCGACATGAACGACGTATTGGTCGTCTTGGAGATGGGGGGAAATGGGTGTGTGATCCTCATAGCATTCAAAATGCCAAGAATTGTCTCGTCTATAGTGTCGGATCCGATGGCGATGTTTCCTTTGAACAGGCTGTCAAATCACAAATTGGATCCCATTGTGAGATTCATACCTTTGATATGGGCAACAACTCTCAGGTAGTCGAACAAACTGGATCCCACTTTCATCAATGGGGTGTATCACATGGGGTATTATATCACATGAATCCGTAAAGGATGGCCGAGGACGCATCTTCAAAACTCTCAAGGAAACGGTCGAGGAGTTGGGCCATGTTGGTCCTACGAAATATTCAAAATTGATTGTGAAGGATGTGAACAACCGAGACTTCCAATATACGAGAGTAGATTGTTTCTTTCTGTAGTATTGGGTCCATCACATTTGCGTTTCTCACTATAATCGGCAGCACAATTCAAGAATTGTCACTGTGCAAAAGCAAAGTTTGCGACGACGTACATCCCCTACATCTCGTCCTTGTTGGTAATCTTATTTCTGTTCCGCGATATTGGAAAAGAAATCTTGGTGGAGTTTTAGAAATGCATACTCGATACATTGTCCGAATTGCCAAAAGCGGATATTGACTTCTTTATGAAAAATGACGTATCCATTGTGATACATGGCTTCAAAAAAGTCTATCGCAGCGGGAGGCATGAGTCGATAGGTGGAATTGGGTTTTTCGGGTCTGTCGGCATGTAATTCAATCAACACTTGATGCAAGGTGACCCCGGCCGTAAAAAAGGATGGATAGGTCGTCCATTCACATCCTTCGCAATCAATTTTGAATATATCAATCGTTCGACCCACATGGCCCAATTCTTTTACCGTTTGTTCCAAGGTTTTGTAGATATTTCCTTTATGGTCGGTTATCGATTGGTGTGAAATACCCCATTGATGAAAATGAGCTCCCGTTTGTTCTACCACTTCGGAATAATTGGCCATGTCAAAGGAATGAATTTCGCAATGGGATCCAATTTGTGATTTGACCGCTTGTTCAAAGGAAACATCGCCATTGGATCCAACACTATAGACAAGACAATTCTTGTGGTTGTCGTTGTTGTTGGCTTGTTGTTGGATTCGATGGGGATCACATACCCATTTGCCACCATCTCCATGACGTCCAATTCGTCGTTCATGGCGACAGTTAAAGTCGGGTTCAAATTGATCTTGAAAGAATCGATTGGCTCGATGTTTTTTTACTTTAATTGAGCAAAGGGAGTATGAGCATAGGTATTGGGATACATGGCGGCCACTTTGTCTTTCAAGAGTTGCCATTCCGTTGTGGAAATGTCATTAAAAAATCCCAACGATTCGTAATGGGCCAATTCAAACATGGAATGATTCACTGACATTTGAGTAGTCCCGCTGTCATGGCTAGTAGTGCCAAGAGTGGAAACGGATGGTAACGTCGACACACTGGTGGAACTTTCGGTACTACTGTCAGTACCAGTATCACTATCAGCCCCAATTCCATCCATTCCATGGAATTGTTGCAGTGGTTTGAACCAGGTCGAGAAACGGCCAAGTTGAAAGCCCAGTAGGATGGTAGTTGTCACGGTGATTATGGACATGGAGGATCCTCCAACTCCTGCCGCCTTTTTGGTCCTGGTAACGGTGAATCTCATGATTGGGATGGCACAACACACGTACACGTACTGTTGGAAAGAAAACCCCCCGTGTTGAACAAGACAATAACGGGCATGAACGGTAGACTCTATGTTTCATCACTCACACACACACTTGCCACTCTTGTTTCCCCTTTTTTGCAGCCACAAACATGCGAGGTGGGAGATGGATGGGGTGGAGACGTGTCGGTCGATTGAAAATGGCACTAACAATAATAACTGTAACGTAATCGGTGACACACCGTTGGTCTGTCGTCCACATTGTCCGCGGATCCTTCGGTGTAGCATGTGACTTCTATGCTCCAACGCATAGTTTTGGATTTTTGGACTTTTGAATTTCCGTTCTTTTAATTATGGGATCGTATCAATTGAAACGATCGACCCTGGTACTAAAGAGTCGAACGGAGAGGCGGCAGTTATGATTCCTCACGGAGGCATACCAAAGTTCCATGTTTTCCACGGAGTGGACGAAGGATTCCACAAAAAGTGGTCGCGGGAGAGGGACGTGGAAAGCGCTGACGCGTGACAGGGGGGTGGTCGTGCCCAATGGCCCGGGGTGGGGCCGACGCGGTCGGATGTACCTTCTCTGCCTTCTCACCGCCACGCAACGCACCGGCCTCTACGTATCTTGTTCGTGAGGGTGGGCCAGTGGACTGTCACATACAATTTGACTCTTGTAAAGTGTGTGCGTAAATATTTTCTGTTTACGTCTGCATGACATGCGTATATTGGAACAAGGAGGACCTCCATCAATGGTTTTGGACAGATGGCAGACGGTTTAGGATAGAGGAAGGACTTCTGGAATGTCTTGGAGAACGGTCTCGGGGATATACTTTCCTTCCACCCGACAAACGTTTCGATAGGAATTGATGGTAACCGAGGCTGAAATGGTCATGTGGACATGTGGCCTCCTCGAGGGGAGAACTCTCTTTGGAATAAATAACTTATAACGTCTGGTGGGGAGCCAGCAATGATGATAGAGAGGAACGCTGGACGGGTGGGTGAAAAAGGCCAATCTTGGGTCAACAACCGCCGAAAATCGACAGACCCCGCCGAAATCAAATTCCCAAGGACAAAGTGTGTGTGAGTGGAGTCTCGGGTACCGTCATCCACACCCACTGCTATCCCGGTAATAACGGCCTCGTACAAAGTGCTACAGCCAAAACCTCTTTTGTGAGTGGTAGTGAAGCGACTGTGAGTGTAGTGTCGTGCATGAGAACAGTTGTCTACAACAACAAACGCAGCAGGTAGTTAGTTAGTTGTGGAGTGTACCCGGTACAGACTGTAAAAGCAGACAACCGATTTGTCAACGGTGTTTGCGCGAATCCCATTGCATCGCATCGCATCGCATTGTCAAGTTACAGTTGCAGTTAACAGCAAAGAAGTGCAGTGCTCTGTCCCACGTGCATACCCACGCAAGCATTGAGCGAAGAGCCCCAATTGCCAATTACCATTGCATTACAGTGAAGCATACAGCACAGTCACTTATCAATTGCGGCATGTCGCGAATACCAGTTGTACAGTTACGACCACACGCTGGCAATGCCATGGGTAGTTCCACATGGCAACGGTGGCTGTCAGCAGTGTTGCTGCTAGTGACATTGGGCTCCACCAATGCTCAAGACAGACAATGGTTTCAATTTGGAGCCACCATGGCCATGTCACCAATTGAAGCTGGCGCAACACTGAACCCAGACTCCATTGCCATGTGGGAAGGAGTGACTGCTAGCTTTTACGTGGACGCATTGCAGGGACGAACCGACTTGAGTCCTCCCCTTTCAGATCCACAAGTGACAGTAACACTCAAGGTGGCGGCACGGCCCACCTCGGACTCCACGGGCCTCACTCTCGCTATGCAATACACAGCCGTAGCCTCGTTTATCTCTGATTCTACGGCCTACGATCCTGCATTGTTGGCACTACCTGCCTTTAACAATCAAACAGCAGTGTTAGAATACGTTGTTACTCTCAGAGAGTCGGGACAGTCGATCTTTCAGAGTCTCACATCGCTCAGACTCACTGCAGATGCTTCGGAAGCGATTCCAGCGCCGACTCTGTCTCCGACTCGGCGAGCTACTAGTGCGCCAACGATCCTAACGAGTTCCCCAACTCCGGCACCCACTCCCCAGGTGACCAATGCGGATACTCCAGTGCCTACCCTGGATACTACAGGTTCCCCTACCAGTAGGCAACCTTCTTTTTCCCTTACAGCGATGCCCGTGCCGGCAGCATCACCGTCACCCACGAATGTACCCACCAATTCGGCCAGCGAAGTGAACCCTACTCCGCAACCAGTGGCTGATCCGACGGCATCGCCAACTGGTTCACAACCAGGAGTGACCCCAACCTCCAATCTGCAAACCAAGTTTGCAACGACATCATTGGTCCTTCATTATGTGCCATCACGAATGTCACAGACCGTTCAGACCGACTGGAAACGCGTCACGATTGGCTATCTCAAAAACTATATTCAGAATCTGGATGATTCCCTCCTTCAAGGAGAAAACTCGATCAGTATTGAAAAAGTCATCCAACAGGAATCGAGGCTAAGGCGGAGACGTTTACAGACCAATTCGAACATTTCTCTCTCGATAGAATTTGTTTCCCGACTCGAGTTGCCACCCGAAGTCGATGCCAATTCCTTGGTCAATGGAGCCTTTTCTACCAGATCTCGGCGAGAGGCCTATCAATCGACACTCAAAGAGGACTTGCAGGTACTAGTCGATAGCGGCGATGCCTCGGAACAATCGGTAAAATTCTTTGCCGCATTGGAGCAAATTTCCTATACTAGTGATTCCTCCAATGGAGACGCTACGGACGATGAGACCAATGCACTTGTCACTAGCGAGAACCAAGGAGTCTCGGTAGGAACCATTGTGGGTGGTGTAGTAGGAGGACTTGCGGTTGTCCTCATCATTGCATCTTTAATATTAAGATCCAAAAGCAACAATGGAAGCTCCAAAGATCTAACCAGCAGTGATGCTGGAATGAACAGTGACAATGCCAACAACACCAAAGAGTTGTCACCCACGGGTACTGGCAATGGTACCACTCGAACGGCGGCAGGACTTACTTGGGAACCGGCCGAACAACCCTCCCGTCTCAATCAAGAAATTGTCCTGGAAGACTCCAACTATGACGATGTCTCGACAATAGGTGACCCCTTTGTCTATGGACAACCACCCAGCATTCCCGACGATGATAGAACTGCCACTACCTCTGTTCTTCAAACAGATACTTACAACTCATTATTGGGTAGAAATCGACTCGAGCATGAACCATCCTTTACTCGATCCCATGGCGATGACACGGAGTTTTCTGCCTTTACTGGAATGTCCAAATACTTGACCACCACCAATCCAGTCAATCCTTCTCCTTCCTTTAATCAACAACAACCCCATTCCTTACGAACACGAGGCTTGTTGGGTGAATTGGGATTGGATGAAAATGATGAAACGAGTTTTGAACAAAGACTCTTTCCAATGGATAAGGAAGAGGAACAATATACCGTGGGAGAAGAACGATCGCTGGATTATTCATTACCAACTGCTCTTATGTAAATTACATTATCCTTATTATAAATAATAATTTAGAAGAACAAAACAATGACAAACAATCATCATTATTTTCCAAGCAAGCCCCAACGTATATTCAAAAAAAACAAAATCGCACAAGCCATCATTCCTGTTTACAAGAGCTATGGACGCGACGAATATCCCTATGGTAGCACTTTCGAATACTACTGCTACCTCTCCACAGGTTCATCAGTGAACTTTTCATGCCATGGGGTTTTTTTTGTTCGACATGCATGTTATACTACTACTATACAGTTACATCCCCATTCCATTCCCGAAAGGTCCGAAGAATCCTTCGAGTTCGAGCAATCAAGGTGGTCCAATCTATCGTTCCCAGCAATTCCATGGGAACTGTTTCAAAAGCATGTTGTAATTCTTTAGTCTCGAGATATAAATCCTTGATGGGATCAGGTGTTGTATGGTCATGAGTGAGTTCCATTATCCTTCGGATTCGACTTTTACCACTACCAGTAGAAGAACTTCTTGTTCTATTTGTATTGGCAGCAGCATTAGCCGAGGATGATAAAGAATCTCCATCATCATGACTAGTAGTAGTAGGGTGCTTCTTGGTTTGTTGGTCATCCCGGACTAGCAACATGGATTCCACATTTTCTTGTTCTTCGCGAATCTCTTGCAATAATTTTTGAATTTGACGATATCGCCCAATCCCTCCCAAGACTTGAACCAACTGTTCTGTTCTTGTTCGTCGTGTTGTTGTCGGCATCATCATCATCGTCGTTGTACTATGCACAACTGAATCTATACTTGGCGTTGATATTCTTGACGTCGTGGTGTGAAGTGGTCCTGGTGGTGATAAAGGTGACTCGCTGGTTACTGCCTGCTGGTTGTGGTGAACGACCCCTGCTTCTTCTTCTTCTTGTTCTTCCCGTTGCTTGAGCAATGCCAACGCTTGCAAGCGAACATCCAAGGTGGATAAATCAATGTACGACTCTAGCGACTCTCGCATCTCATACAATTGTCCTTCCACCCTTCTCGACATGGATTCCACCATGATGGGATTGCATCCCTCTTGGCGCGGATCCAAACTCGACAAGGAAATACATTTGGACTTGATTCTCTTTTCACTGTTAAAAAAGGAGGAGCCACAACCAGAAAACCACACAAGATGCCAGGATAATTGGGGAAGAAAGAAGCAACAGGAACAAGGTGAGTAAGGTCAGGTCCGCAAGTCAAAGAAGGGTGCATTGCAGGGCTTTGCTGCTGGTTGGTGCTTCTTGAAATGCTCACAACGAAGCTGTGGTGTTTTAGGAGGCAGGCTGGCATTGTTTTGTTGACAGCCAGTAGTCAGTATGCAAGAGCAAGGCAACAAAAGTCGACTTACATTTCTTGCCGTACGATGGATCGAATTTGGTAGGTTTGCTCCTGCTCCATGGCAAGATCCTCCAACTCATCGAGGGCACTAGTCATTGAATTGTGATCATCACCATCGTCCTGCTCTTCCTCCTCTTCCTCCATTATCATCATTTCTTCATGATGCTCTGAACCTACACGATAAGGATCATCCAGTCGTGGTGGTTTTTGTTGTTGAAATGATGGAAGTGGTAGCATCCCCAGAAGACGTTCAGAAGACGACGACGACAACGATGCATCCACGAGGAGTACTCCATCTTCATGGCGGCTGGTACCACGTGGTTTTCTTCCTGTCGTATGTAACGGAGAATGATCACAAACAAGAAGATGGCAATCGTCATTGCATAATTCTCGATCAACAATCTCCCCTCCTCCTCTTTCTTCTTCCTGTTGGACGACGAATCCTGGTTGTTCTTGTTGTTGTTTCTGCCTTGGAGGACAAATGGTGGTGGCTCCTGTTTTAACCGTAGCATCATCACAATAGTCGTGGGAGAAATGATCATTCTTGACATTTCGTGTTTGGTCGCGATGTGTTGATGACAAATCTTGTGGTATTGGTGTCGGAGTAGTAGTAGTACTAGGAGAACATCGAGGAGGAAAATCGGATGAGGAGGCCGCGAGGAAGACATGCTTGCCGTTGTGTTTTCCTTTATCATCATCATTGTCGACGTTGCCATGATAGTCTTCTTGTTTTCCATCTTGTCCTTGTTTTAATAGTTCTTGTTGTCCTTGGAGTTGTTGTTTCTTTTTCTCTTCCAGTTCAGCGGCCAAGATTCGTCCGGTAATAAAAGAACTAGTAGGAAGAATCGAGGAGGACGAGGAGGAGGATGTGGTTGATGAAAGTCGTGGTAGACCACCACCACCGCCGCCTCCACTCTCTCCTCCTATTAAATGCTGCTTTTGCGAGGGTGCAAGTGTTTTGTCGTTTGGCGTCATCATGGTATTGAAATGATGATGGGCAGGGTGTTGTGTTGGCTACCCACGAAATTGTGGCCTCTTTGACATCCCACCGATTTCCCGCAACAGGCCTTTTCCCCATTTCGGCTGCGACATCGGCGAAACCAATGGCACAATCCAAGGGGAGTGAAAAACATATAAGCAAAAATTGGGAATACTTATAAGTAATTAACGGTAAAATCCCAGTCGTTATTCCAGAAGCACGAAAAGGCGCAATATTACTATCTATGACCATCTACACAGGAAATCGGGCATATGGATGAACTGTTTTAATTCTTGAAACATACAGTGTAGGAGTAGTGATGCGAGTTACGTGTAGAAGTAATTTTCATCGACCGACCAAAGATACCGATTTAACGTCACGAGTGGTAATGCATTGTAGTTTGTGTGTTGCAGAGATGCTGGTTTTGCTAGCTGGGATGGTGGTGGTGGTGGTGGTTACACAGTCAATGGTGAGGGGGGTCATCATGATGGCACTAACTGGGGGCGGTCGCCGCTTGCTTGTTTGACAATAGCTAGTGGTAATAGTTGTTCTTCTTGCTTCTTGTACCGCCGTGGTTCAAGCAATGATGGTAGTAGCGGGCTACTCGTACTAGCTAGGTAGACTGCTTGTGGTAAACGGTCGTAGCAGGCGTTTGGTCACTAATCACAGCCAGCCAGTAGTAAAGAACAGTCAACGTTCAATGCCAGCCACGTTTTAGTGCAGGGTGTTGGCTGGTGCAGGCGAGGATGACGACGCACAAGCAAGAAAACTTCGTCTACGAACAAGAGGACAAGGCAGGACGAGAAGAAGCAGCCAGCACGACATGATGATGATCATGCTTCCTCTAATCACATGATGCATAATCCATCAGCAGCCAGCCACACAGGCCCCCAGGATGACTTGTTGCTTGGCTGCTGAAAAATGATCAGCCATGAGAACGACAAGAACAAAAAAAGGCAGCAGGAGAAGGAGGTGCATCCAATACTCTAACCGGTACTAGTATAATTGCGGCTATAATAATGTAAAATATATACCACTAACGTTAGTACGGTAGTATAATGCTACTATTACTTTTTTTTGTACAACAACCAACTTCCGTCACATAGCAAGTCCATGCAGTCGATCGTTCATGATTCCAGTCTCCGGTCTTGCAAGGTGTCGGAGTTTCACCCACACGACTTGGATGAAAAAGTTTGAAAAATGTGGCTGGAACCGCCCTGCGTACCTGGTACCAGGTACCAGGTACATTGTACCTGCAGCAGCCATGTACCAGGTACCAGGTACCAGGTACATGTACCAGATACCTGCTACATGTACTGGGGCAAGTGCGACTGGGGCGAAAAGATGCATACTTTATTTATATACCGATCGGTATATTCGGGAACCCTGGAATACCCTCATACTATAGCCCTTCACTGTTGCGGAATGGCGGGTAAAAGACGTACTTGGTAGCCAAGGGTACATTCTGTACCAGGTACATAATAAAAATGGTCCCGAGCCACTTCGCCACGAATGAGCGTACCAGGTAGAAACATACCCCGCCCCAGAGAGCCCAGAGAAAGTGTGGACGGACGAAGGGTTACGCTCCCGTTTTGTGGTACCACCTGTCACCGGTTGACACGATTGGTTACTGCAGCACCCGTTTCCCGTCGGTTGTGCCGTAGAGAACCCAGCGAGCGGGTGACCATGGCGACTCATAGTTCGCCCGTTGAGAGTGAGCAGCCACACAAGCCGTGAAAGTTTCGAGCCGTTTTACTACCTGGGACAGTTGATAGTTGTGTTGTGTGTCTTGTGTATCGCACCGCAACACCTACCCGTAGACGACAAGTGTTATCAACGACAACAAAGAGTAGAAACAAAAAGCCAGAAAGGTCCATTGCTTTCGCACGACAGTATTCATCTCAGAGTTCTTGTAATCGCATCCGATTGCAGAGTTCCTTTCTTTGTTTGCCAAGAAACACCGCGTTAAAGTCAGTAGAGTGATTATCAAGCTCTGACCCGCACAAAATGCCATCATCCTTTGACCCTCCCCGGCGGTCAACGCATTCGCATTCTCAGTCACACTCGCAAAGTCGCAGTAACAGCAAAAGTCGCAGCAGCAGCAATCACAATAACAGCAGTTCACACAATAAGCCTTCTTCGTCGTCGTTGCAAAAGCCCAGCAGCCGAGTGTCCGACGCGGAATATGCTCGCCGCTTGCAAGAAGAATATCGCCGTGAATTCGTCCAGCGGCGAGCCACTGCCCCGGTGGAAGACGCTGTGCCACAGAGATCGAGTTCTAATGCCTATTCTACCATGGCCTTTCCTCCTCCACCGCCACCGCCAGTGGTACCGGTTCAACCGAGAATGGTTCCTTCGGCACCCTCGCCAACCCCATCTTCGGTCTACAGCAATACCTACACCGACGGTTACGGCTTCCCCAACAGCTACACTAACAACAACAACAACAACGGCTACACCAACAGCTACACCAACAGCTACACCAACACCTTGGAAGACGAAGCCTACGCACGCCGACTCCAGCTCGAGATGGAAGAGGCTGATCGACTCATGGAGGAAGCCCGCCGTTGTTCACGCAAGGGCTATGAGATCACACCGGTCCCCAACGTCCATCAACCTTTTGACGAGGTGGAGCTCGAGTGCCACTACCATGACGAGGACGAAGACTTGCGATTAGCACAACAGGCACACGACGCGGAGTTGGCCAGACAGCTTGCAGCCAAGCCTCCAACGCCGACATACCATGCTCGCCAGGCACCATCACGTACACACTCTTCGTCTCGTCACCGCTCGTCGAGTTCCAATAGACACTCGACGCACAATACGCAAAATGCACACTCTTCGGATAGACAATGGGACGAGCCCGTTGCCTTTCAACACATTACCTCCAAGCCCCTCACGGCATCCACTGCCAGTGATGCATCATCGGACGAGATGGCTCGCCGAATTGCACAAGAAATGGATGACGCCGAAATGGCCCAGAGACTTTCACTCTATGAACAAGAAGCCATGGCCCAGCAAGCTCGTCAGCCAGAAGGCAAGCGTGGCATGTGCCGTCTATTCCTTGTACGCATATTGCCCCTCCTTTGTTGTGGCTCCATCGTCGCTGTGGCTATCCTCTTTATTCTCGGAGTCTTTGATCCACAAAATGTACCATTTGTGGGGGACATTCTTGGTGGTAATGGAGGCTGGGTCGACCCATTCAAGGGCCATGTCGCAGGTGATGGAACCAATGGAACTGTTCCGGTATTGGCCAAAGACCAAGCCCACTGGAGTACTGATGGCCAGGCTGGCGTCACGGTAATCATTGTGAATGCTTGTGAAGACAAATGGACCGACTTTTTCAACACGGCCGCCAAGAATTGGGACAATGGTTACCCCCTTGATCCACTAACACTACAATTAAGTCGCGAGTCCTACGACCCCACCTGTCAAAGTATCACTGGCAAGATGAAAGTGTGCAATGCTGATTACGGTGACACTCAATGGAGAGGTTTGAACGAACTGATGCTCAACAAGGTTACCAACACTATCGTCTCTAGTACTGCCAAGATGAATGAATTCTACCTCCTGACCGAATCGGACGATCAAAAGTTATATACCATGTGTCATGAAATGGGACATGGGTTCGGATTGCCACATTGGGATGAAAATTTTTTCAACAATGACTTGGGAACCTGCATGGATTATACGTAAGTCGTCGTCGTCGTCGTCAATACGGGTGGTTTGTGCCGACCCTATCATCACCTTTGTTCTTACTGGTACAAACATCATTCTTTCGCATTCCAGTAATAATCCCGGAGCCAACAAACTGCCGGATACCAGCAACTTTTTGTATTTGGCACAAATATATGGTGGAATCAACGTAACCACGGGACAAGCCGTTTCAGCGGCAGACGTCAACACAGCCGGAGAGGTATTGCCCAGGCTAGCCAATACCAGTGCGGGTGTCGGGGACGGGGGTACCGGTACCGGTACCTCTGCTGAGAACCCCCAAGGCGGTGGTCGTCGTCGGATTATGGAATGGGCCAAAATCACCAACTTGCGGTCTGCCTCTCAATCCAGAGTTATCTTGTCGGAAACGGAACAAAACCGTCCTCGTCGGATATTAATATCGAATGATCGCTTTGAAGTTCATCACGTGGACTATCTCGACGATGAGACGATCAAGATTCAGATTTATCTCTTGGCTCGTTGATCATGATGACGATGCTCATGATAATATCCGTCGTCCTTGTTTCCACTATCGAAAACTTGTAACATAGATTCACAATAGTAGTCGGTCATTTTGCTGATTTTTTATTCTCTCTCAGCGCTTGTGGATTGTTGTTGTAGTAAATGACGGTAGTGCATCAACTAACTACCGGTTGGCTTGTTGCCATGTTCATGAGCTACCGGTACCTGGTACGTATCTGGTTACATCAGGACGGTACTCTGATAAATGCCATTTGTGGAATCTTCGACGTATTTGCACCCACACGTACCTGGTGCGCCAGAGATTCCTTCCTCCACGTACCGGTATATGCCATGTGGAATTTCCACCAGAGATTTTCCATGTGTTGTTGGCCACTAGAGTGATATCAGATATCATCTTGCCAATCCTTCATTGCTACGTTAGTATATATTTTTTTCTCCTCGAATGCCTGTATTATTATCATCATTGTTTCGACTTGAAGCGTTCATCGCAGCGGTAATAATAATCATGGTCCTTCAACAGAGCAACCCTGTCGATTCCCTAAGCCTGTCGTCGATTTCATCATCGTCGTCGCCGTCATTCCATTCTTCACCGTTGGCCGCCATTCTCTTTGATATTGATGGAACATTGGTCAATTCTGATCCGATTCATTTCGCCGTCTTTCAAGAGTTGTTATTACAACAAGATGGATTCAATAATAATCAACCAATTGATGAAGCATTTTTTCGAAAATGGATTTCGGGTCGAGCCAATCCCTTGATTACTGCCGATTTCTTTCCCGATTGGTCCCTCGACCAAAGACAAGAATGGTCCATCATGAAAGAGGCCAAATTTAGAGAACGTGCCCAACAATCCATGAAACAATCCAAAATGCCTGGATTGGATCGATTACGGGAGTGGATGGATCAACAACAACAACCCGGAATACGCAAAGCCGCCGTCACCAATGCTCCCCGGCTCAATGCCGAAGCGATATTACAAGGAATAGACTATCAAGAGTGGTTTGGTAGTGAATATTTGATTATTGGAGATGAATGTGAAAAACCCAAACCCGATCCATGCCCCTATCTTACCGCCTGTCAACGATTGCAAGTCGAGCCTCACCACTGCATCGTCGTCGAAGATTCACCCTCGGGAGCTCAGGCCGGTGTTGCTGCGGGAGCCTGGGTAGTAGGAATTTTATCCGGACAATCGGAATTGGCTCTACAAAATGCCGGATGTCATTTGATTATTCAAGACTTTAATGATCCCAAACTATGGAATTACTTGGAACAACGGACCAAGACAACAACAACCAAAACAATAACGACAACAGATAATGAATCAACCGTGGGACCTACAACATCCCTGCCATCCTCTCAATAAGTATACTACTATTGGAATCAATACAGTATAACAACACAAGAGAATTAAAGGATAGGAAAACAGGACGCAGGATACCCTATAATGCTATGATACCGGTGCCGTGGCTGCTGCGGCGGTACATGTACTACTAGAGCTCACAAGATTGGAGGGTCATCAGATGGAGCAAGAAGGAAAATCCATACCACATGTCACTACTATCACCAAGGACTCTTGTTATTAGAGAGCGAGTGAATCCACCTACTCCCTCGGTTGTCACAACCAGGAGTGAAAGCCGCTCATCGGAACCGGACTTTTAGCGCGACTTCAAGAATGGGACAGGGCTACACAAACTGACCGTGAACTGATAGCGAACAAGAACAGTTGAAGCAATCTTGTTAGGAATCTGAGGCAGAAATCATCTTTGCTGTCAGTACCGGTAGTGAGGCCATCATGACCACGGAAGAACAAGAGATGCCATCCGGTGTGAGTGGAGGAGAAGGATGTTCGACCGCTGGCGGATGTGCTACCTGCCCCTTTATGAAAATGAATGATCTAGATCGGGTGCAAGATATTAACCAAATGGTACGACAGGGATCCAAGCAGCAGTTAAACAAACACCTACCTTCCACCCAATCGATTGCAAGGACGCAAGATTAATGCTATCGAACTTGGAAGTGAAGCCATTCTCTATATGCGTCAATTCATGCAATCCAAACAATAAACAAAGGAATTGGTGGAAAAGATTGCCGTGTGGTAATTTTTGGAATATGATAATGGAAATCACAAGAAAAGAAGAGGTTCGAGAACGGTTTGTTGTCTCCCCCTTTTTTTTGGGAAAATCGAGCAAGGCAAAATCGCTACTAGACAATATGTTTTCTCCCATCACTTTCATCATCACTGTCAGTTTTATTAGAGCGTAGGTTGGGTTGTCTGGAAGGTCGTCACTTTTGGTACCTTTGCTCTACAATTGCATCATCATATCGTCAAGACTTCATGCCTGGTAGGCACTAGAATACTAGGTACCAACCTGGGTATGTCGCGACGCCGCGACTCCCGGCAGAGACTCGCCGTCTACGGACAGACGCCAACCAGTCGACCAAATCAGCCGGCAAAAATTCAATTTCCAACGACGGTCGTCACTTGTCGAAATTTGTCGGCATGATCTTGTGCCTGGCAGTTGAAATCCATGAGTTGACCCTGTAATGCAATCATCTCATCAATCATGCAATACTTGGACATTATTATTTTTGATGCTCTTTGGACTGGTACCGGTGCTTACAGGTACCGTAACAAGTACTACCCGTCCGAAGCAGCCAACTTGTGCGACGAGCAAGCTTCTAGTGCCGTGGACCGAAACGTCAATTCTGCTACGGAAAGAAACGCCACGGTTTCTGCACGGTTTTTCCACGATTTGACACCTTGCTATGAAC
>SWEM01000461.1:0-25202 GCA_019593585.1 Nitzschia palea | reverse complement strand
CCAGCGTTCCATCACTATTGCTGGCAGGGGTCAAGAGTAATCTTCGTTTTTGTTCTCCTGGGTGACTGCGATCATGAGTCACGTCGGCTTCCGAGTCCGTCGATTATCACACAGCAATATCCATTCAAGCTATTGATTGATGGTTTGGAATATTTTAAAATCATGCTCCATGCAACAATCTACACTACTGGTCAAGTGAAATGCGACCAAAGTAGTCAGGGCTGTGGTACTAACTTCACCAACACAAGAATGGAGGGCCCATTTTGGGGTGAACCCACCAGTACTTGGCATTTCATGACATTTTATACCTGTCAGTGTGACTTACC
Source organism: Nitzschia palea (assembly GCA_019593585.1). Taxonomy (NCBI): domain Eukaryota; phylum Bacillariophyta; class Bacillariophyceae; order Bacillariales; family Bacillariaceae; genus Nitzschia; species Nitzschia palea. The sequence goes on along the minus strand of SWEM01000461.1, from coordinate 24,876 downwards.
AGCCTTGGGGACCTTTTTCTATCATGGGATGATGCTCGAAGGTGGCGAGATCCAAAGCCTTCAAGTAAGCGCCACCCTGCGTGGTCTTCAACGGTATCGGTGTTGCACAATTCTTCCAATTCGCTGTCACTGAGCACGTCAGAAACGCCATTTGTAAGATCCAAAGGAATCATCTACTAACACATTATTGTTTCGACGCGAGTGAGAACGTTCAAAGGGGACTTTACTTCGGCTTCAACTGGTACCTGGTTGGTACCTCTGTACAGGTACATGAAAACCTAGATTTTTCGGACGAATTGTCATTTGATATTTTGCTGCATATTGCACTGTCCAAATGTGATGTCTCTTTCAAGTTTGGCAGTAGTGTTACACCCGCACCTTGTCCTCGAGATGTTCATGAAGGCCTCTTCCAACACAACGTCACAGATTTCACTTTTTCCAACGCTAACTCTCCCCCTCCGGAATGGGTGTGATAAATGATTATTAGTTTCAAGAAGGCAATGGACTCTTTTTTTTCTTTTGTACAGTTGTTCGAACGCACATAAGTACAGACGACATCTCTCCTTCTTGCTAGGCTTCCTTCCTATTAACAGAGAGAATAGGAGCCACGACCATGGAAGTGAGGGGCCACTACATCAATACTGATTACTTTTTTATTAAAGCCACTTTCTTATACATTTTACAGTGGTACTGCAACCAGCGCGGACTCACACAACACAACTGTCCTCGATGTGGAAGCAGAAACCCAGCACCACAATATGCTTAACTTGGTTGCCCAGAGAAGAAATCGGACAGTCGTGAACTTTGTCATTATGTCACTTCTGCCTGCTTTCTGATCATTTATTTCAAGATGAAGGGACAAGAGTGGTAAGAAACGGTGCGATCCAGTCCTCTCCCGTGTTGTAGACTTCACGAACGGTCAAGTTTGCATTTTCTGCATTCTCCAGGAACAATGCATTTGAAACAGACACAGTGGTAAGTGTCATGCTACCTGAGGTATCAACAAATTTTCCAAAGTATTCAACATTGCTCCCTTGGTACACGGAAAATTCACATATATTGAACCAGTCGGACGGACCGGGGACAGGACTGTTAATGGCTAGGTCATCACGGCTGACTTCAGCAAATATAGTCCTTGTGTCATTGAAAAAGGCAGGCGGAACATAGAGTGGTCCATCGATACTAGTACGAGGCAGTGGTCGGAGGAGACAAAAGGGACGGTCTGGGTACTGGGTTCTGAAGGTGTTCCACTGACCATCAATCCATGCGTTCGTCAGTGAGGATTCGTCAATGACTGCAATGCATGGAACGATTGCATCGATCGGCTTGCACTGTCCATCGAATGGGTCGCAGCCCTCAATTGGATTGGCACAAGTCACAAAGGCACAACGATCAGCGACAGCTGTTGGGAGTTGTGTAGGTTGAATCACCAAAGTTGGTTGCGCTGAAGGTTGCACTGGCAAAAGCGTAGGGGATTGGGTGGGTTGGAGCGTAATACTGGCAGGCTCCTGGAGAAAGCGGGACCAGAACTCAGCATTTTCGTTTTCACTATCCTTTTGCTTCTCTTGTTTTATGGTGTTTCGATTCTGGGTTGTTTGACGACGTCTCACCAATGTTCCCCCACCACCAGCGGCATGTGCTGTAACTGAGGACGGAAGAAAGGAATGAGTCAACGAATGGACAGTTGCGATACTAGCAAGAAGAAATTTCATGGTGGTGGTCGTGCAGCAGGCCTTCGCTCTGATCACGAGGACAACAACTACGTTTTCTGTTTTTATGTCCGATATATGCTTCTTGAGGGCGAGCGACGATGATGGACTGCTGGCTGGCTGCCTCAGCCTGCTTGTTGACTTAGTACAGTTACTCGCTTAAAGTCAGCGAGCACCACTGCTGTGGTCGTTCAATCAAGAGAATCCCTCGGTAAAATGGGCGAGTGTGTTGCAGCTGTTTGTCGAAATGTAACGAAAAACCATGCTTTACCTCGAATGAGGAACATATTTTTTTCTATGAATGGGGAACATGATTTTTTTCTATTGGGCCCTCAACAAGGAAGCGGTGCAAGGAGCGACATAAGCCGTTATTTTGGATCTATATCAGGATGCTGGCGGGGCTCACTGCCACATCATTAGTGAACGTTATTCCCTTGAAAACTGGCGATGATCGTTTCCCGGTTCGAATATTTATAGGCCATGTCCAATCGAGTTGGTCCAAACCACGCAAGGGGCTTTTTCGTAAAAAGTGGACGAATGTGCACATGTGCGGCACTGGCAAGAAATGATTATTTGTTATTCAGTTTGCTGTTACCATGCACACGAAGAATTTCGCAAAAGCGACTACGAACCATGGTGAAAGGGGTCTTTACCCATTGACCATCTTCATCGCCACCAACGGCGACAATCGATAACAGTCAATTACAGCTCAGGCCCTGCCCGATGCGTCACCAGCTTGAAGCAACCTTTGCCCATATGACAAGTGCATCTCTCTTATACTGCGACTAAAATTGATATGGCGGGTACGAACCAGGTGAAAGCGGCGCTCTTTACCCACCTACATCGCCAGTAATTTTAATCAACAGCAATTGTGAAGCCAATTTACCTTGCACCGTCGACATCGTGAGGACGTAGCTTTGCAAAAAAATCATGATGCGGTCCTTTTGGTCGACTGCCATAAAAGAAATGGCGATATCGACGGGAATTACAGTCAAAAAGTCTCATTCTCAATCCTTCCCATCAATCAGTGGCATCGATGATATATGGTCACTTTGTGTCACTGTGCGACATCAACACTGTGCGAGCATCAAACTGTATAGCATCAGCCACTACACCATTTTGACATTACGGACGATCCACCAGCCATCATCCTCGCTGCCTCCTCGTGTCCCTTTTAGGGGGGAGGGTTCTGCCTGGATGGTCGTAGAATCGACTCTGCTTATGATGATTGATGACCATTCAAACGATTCATCAATGGGCACGTTTGTAAATTGCGTTGAAAGTAATTTGGTATCAGCAAACTCCTTTTTAGTACGAACTAGTACTACCGGTAGTAGTATTTTTATTGTCACCCTACAGGTACTGTAGTCGGCAATGCCACTCGACTGACGACACACAGACGCAAGGATTGTCCGTCCAACCAAATCGTTGGAACATCGACCTGCTGTGACACTTGCTTCTTTCCATTCCACTACCACAATACATTGTGAGGTATATGAACAACTACCACCGCATTCATTATAACTCAATGAGATTTTGGACATTGATACTCTCACTACTGGGCTGCATCCATCAAAATGTTGCTTTTGCACCATCATGCCTGCTGACTATTCGTGGTCATCGGTCATCAGCCTCGTCACCATGTTCCCGTCTCCAAATGAGTGGTGATGGAATTGCTGTTGGATACACTTGGCATGAAGAAGCCTTTGAATTGGAAGTCTCTCTCAAGGTCCCTCCCAAAACTCGAGCCAAGGATATTCTATTCAAAGCCACTACTAATTCGATTGATTTGAGACTCAAGCAATCCGACGACAATAGTAAAAATAATGACGACCAAGTCTTGTTGGATCCCAATCGAGCCTTGCGTGGTCGGATTTCCGTGGAAGGAACATTTTGGGTCATTTCCGATCCGGATCCATCTCATCGACTTGTCACGGTTACTATTGAAAAACTCATTCGAACTCCCAAGGATGATTTTGATGTCATTGATTATGATTGGAAAGGATTGTACTTACAAGAAGAACCGAATGAAGTTTCCTTTCGAAGATATGATGAGGCAGAAGAATTAAATGTTCGAGAATACGCTGCCAGTTTAGGTGTGGATATTGATAATCTCAACATGTCCTTGGTGGATAAAACCATGTTTACTTCGGGTCTCAATTTAACCCAGAGTTCGCTCAACAGTTTAAAAGATGCGGGATTGGTACAAGAAGTCACACGACAAGGGGATGGATCAGAATGGACCACCGATGACAATGGTGAACAAACACCATTCTCTCCTCTTGGTATCCCAGTCAATCAAACTCGATCAAAAACAAAGCCAACCATTCCATTTTTGGATACCAATTCTCCCTGGCATACCGCAATTCCTGTAGATGAACAAGAAGAATTTCGAAAAGAAGCAAGTACTACAACCGCTTCTTCGACATCTGCCACTGAAGAACCAACGATAACAGCAGAAGCAAAACGTGCTGAAAAATTGGCACAACTCCAAAGGCAACGCCAACAGCAAGCATCGGATCCCATTGAAACGTTGACAGTGGCTCGACTCAAAGAAGTTTTAAGGGCACGTGGTCTCAAAGTGACGGGAAATAAAAAAGAATTACAAGATCGATTACGGAACGAAGTTTCGTTGCTCATGACCACCACAACAACGGACAGTGATACCAAGAACGACAACTCCAATGAAAACAACGACAACGACAACAACAACATGCCATAGGCGATGCGTCATACATCCACCATGAATTTATAGTGAATATGAATTTCTTGTCGTGAGGGAAGGGCTTTGACGAGTTTGTCGTTGCCATTGTCCGCTTTGAAGTCGAAACATGGGCCGTCTCTAGAACGAAGTAACTGCTACGAGTTCCTAGAACCTACCGCCCGTAACTGTCATTTTTTGCGACCGAGAGTAAGGGCTCACTGTCACATCCAATCGAAATGGCTTTACTGGGAGTATGGCAATAGCATGATTTGCAACTCACTTCCAAAGGGCTGTTGTACGATAGTATTCGCCATTTCTAAATAATGTGCTAACGTAGTAGATAATTCTATGATGTGGAATATGTTCGAATCCACGTTCTATGTTGGTAGAACAACAACTACCAGGAAATAAATAGTTATTAGTACAAATCAAGGGTCGTCGCGTATCCATCGTCCCGCGGCACCCACATCTTAATTATTAGGAAGGTAGAGAGCGCACATTGTCCCATCATCCATCATGCTTCGCGTAGTGAACATTCAGTATTCAACTTGTCCTAGTCGAGATTATGTTTCGCAAACAGGCTCGAGACACGTCGAACGGAATTTGATGATGCCGAGTCTGATTCGAGGGATCCTCTTGCGGAAGAAATACAAGCAGAGAGTCGAAGAGTAAAGTTGTCACTAGAAAGCACGTCGAGAGGAGGATCTCTCGTGTGGTGATGTAAAATTGCGCTCTCATCACTTGGATCAGAATTCTCCGTGAAATGTTGAAATCATGGAATTCAAAAAGAAAGGAACACCCTACACTCAAAGAAGCGACTCCCTTTTGTCGCAGCTTCGCAACAAGGGCCACATGGAGCGTCCCGTTTCATTGAGATTGCGACTGTGCCATGCCTCAATGATCTTGTAACGGCACCTGTGACTTTCCTGATGCGACGAAGGTGTTGATTGGACTTGAAATAGAACATAAGTTATGCCTCCCAAGCAGGTACATGGCATCCCCAATCACGGGGAAGCGCTTTCAAGAGTTTGTCGTAATTATGGTTCTCGGCATCCTCCCTATCGTCATTCTTTGAATTTCGAACGTGGGCAGGTTCTAGAACGAGACGTTGAAACAACTCCATGGAACTTGCCCCCTTGAGTTGGGACAAGACAAATACATCGACTTGTCCCAAGCGGGTACATTCGGCAAATAGTTTTTCTACCAACGCATCCCGTTCGAGGCCACCAAGAGGCTTGATTTTGGCAATGGCTTTGAACATGGTTCCAAAAGTAATGTGATTCGGCCCCTCCAAGCTATAGGTTTGTTTTTGAATTTTCCAAAAGGTTCTTAATGCCACATTCCATGCTTCTTGTCGACCAGCCTCATCGCCATTGTTGTAGTAGGCACAACCATTAATGACCGACGAGTAGGTTGTAACATCAGGACGTTTGGCTTCATGAATGTGACATTGTTGCTCAAGACGAAGCAGAATAGATTCAGCTCGTTGGACGGCATCCGGTTCACGACTCCGACCCCATGCCTTGAGCAGAATATTGTAGGAAACAATGGAATGTTCAAATCCCCGTTCTTGACCTGTCAATGACTCGGTATGATCCAAAATTTCTTGTGCTCGACGAGCCCCACCATTGGTGGCATGATTGGCCCAGGCATTGAGAACTCCACACAATGTCGTTTCATCTGGTTGAACATAATCATCTCCTCCTCGATATTGTTCTTCCATCCAACGAAAGATTGTTTCGGCTTGAATGGCAGCATTGGGATCATCACTTTTGGAATAGGAATGAATCAATGCATTAAAGACAATGCGGGTTGGTCGATCATATCCTACATTCAGAGAATATAATTTCATCATCCGATCCACAATCGCTTGGGCTTGAATGGCAGCTTGGGCCTTTTTGGGAGCCTTGCGACACCATGCATCAATGGCAGTAATGTAACTAATTTTGTTGGGTCGAACCGTTGGATCTCTGGTTTGTAAATACAAGTCTTCCATGCGACGCAAAAGTTTCTCGACACGTTGCAAAGCAACCTTGGGTGGTGTCCTGGTTGTTCCGGTGCCTCGAGCCCATGCCGTCATGACCGTGGTATAACAAATGACATTGGGTGCAACAGTTGATTCTCCTGTTTGATACCATTTTTCCATTTGATCCAAAATTCGTTGGGCTTGTTCACCGGCATCGGGTCGTCCACTCTCGGCCCATGCTTTCAAGACCGCTCCCCATGTTCGGACATTCGGTTCTAATCCAGTTTCTTGTGACGGTTGTTGTTCTTGTTGCTGTTTTTGTTGCTCCTTATGGCGCTTGAAAAGTTCCAAGAGCCATTTTTCTGCCTTTTGGGCCCGCATCGATCGACTCCAACTCCGTGATGATCCGACCACCGAAAGACTCATGATCAAGGCATTGTAAACTTCCACCGTTGGTGGGACATGGATTCGTCCCGATTCGGTTAACTGATGCATTCGCTCCAAGACTTGTTCGGCCAATTCGGGTGCATTCTCCGCCATGGAATTCCCAATGGCCTTGATCGCTGTAGCATAGGTAATGACCGTAGGTTTGACATGGTATTTTTGTTGCGCAATGTATTGGTCTTCCATGTCTTGCAAAATGGTCAATGCATGAGTATGGGCTTGTTTTCGTTCCTCCCGACTCGTCGTCTTGGCCCAACAATTGAGAATACTCGTATAGGCCACCATGTCTGGTTCGACTCCCTGATCTTTCATGTTTTGTAATAGTTGCATGGCACGCGTGGCCATGTCTCGTCTACGACTTCGGGCCAATCCTCCAATAACACTAGTGTAAGTCAATACATTGGGTCGTGGCAACAAGTCATTCTTTCCCTCTTCCATTTGTTGTAATAGTCGTTCGACTTGATCCATGGCATGAGGAATTTTACCAACACGACGACACCACGCCTCCATGACAATTGTATAGAGTTTGGTAGAAATGGGAATGGTCCGCCGACGTTGTGACGATGATGATGCTGTCGTCGATGTGTTTGTGCTCGTAGTCTCGGTGGTGGTCGTGGGGGTTTGTTGTAATAATAATCGATCCAAAATAGCTTGAGCCTTTTGAACATTTTGTCCATCTACATCACCTTCGGCAGCATCCGCCCATTGTTGACATGCCATGAGATAACATAATTCATTGGGTTGCAAATGTTCCGCTTGTTCCATGTGATCCAACAAGGATTGCACTTGAGTTGCTACCAAGGTACGATCCTCCTTGTTTGTTGCTACATATCCATGAGACCAACCCTCCATGACGGTAGCATACGAAGCCGAATCGGGTCGCACAGCAGCGGCAGTAGTAGTAGTAGTATTGCTGTTGCTTTTGTTGTTTTTGTCGTTGATGTGATAGAATTGTTCCATAATTTCAAGAGCATCTTGGGCCTTTTGTGGATCTTCCATGGCCAAATTGTACAAATCCATATTGAAGGATTGAATCGATAATGGTTCCTCCCAAAGTTTGTACTCGGTAGGATTGGACGGATTGGACGGATTCGCCAATGGGATTCTGTCAAAAGCACGAGCCTTACTTGAAGCGGACAAGGATTCAACGTCACTGCAAGCAATAAGAAACAAAACCAACATACAAACCATCTCCTTGGCACGAAAAATTTGCCGATGCCATTGTACATGATGACCCGGTGTCGTCATGGCATCTTGCTTCAGTCTCTCCTTCATTGTCGCAACCTCATTCTTTTGGTGTGAGACAAGAGAAGAGACAAGAACGCGAAATCGGATCTAGTTTGTCGTAGCTGTTGCAACCAAGTGAAAATGTGAAAATACGGCAAGATTTCCAAGGCAACGAACAAACATTGGGGCGAACGATTGGCCTCCCATCAACAACACACGCGTGTGTTCCACTGGCGACATGCGACCAGCATGGGCCAGGATGATCCTATGATGGCAAGTACCTATTAAGAAGAGATAGGTACAAGCATAACAGCAATTGCATGCAATTGCTGCAACCATTTCACAGTCAATAAAATCGATGGCCCTGCCAATCTAATGCTCTTCGCTACTGCTTGTACTGCTACAGCACTACTGTTCATGAACTTTTTCTTTCGATCGACATGGTAGAAATATCACCGATCCTTGCTACCTGGTACAGAGGTAACAGTGAGTACTTCCAGCATGTTCGGCACCTGTCCCTCACCCGGTTCCCGGGAGCACGACAGACCACGTGAATTCGTGGCGTTGCCAACAGTAGTACCGATAGTAGCTACCCAAGTTGCTTTTCACATCTCACATATGTCACGTTCTACTTCTGCAAGGACTACCGTTGTATCGTTGTTTACATCCCACCACCACCACAACCACCACCACCACCATCATCATGACTGACATCATGAACAATAACAGCAATAGTAATGACAAGAACAATTCCAGTAACGACAAGAAAAAGAAGAAGCAACCACTCACACCTATCGAACGGATGGAAGACTTGGCCCTGACCAGTCGCGTGTCGGAAGCACTGAGTCCACATTTACAAGGATTGACCGATAAAACCTTGACTGAATTTATTATTCATTTGGCAGAAGTACAATTGAAACAGAAGCAGCAGCAGCAGCAACAACAAGGTGGAGTAGCAAGTGGGGGAGCCGATGCGATTGAACAGTCCCAAGGTCTCAAGGCCCGACTTCTCGAAAATGGTGCCCCCGATATTCCCTTGAGTTTATGCAAGCGATTATTGGATTGGGTCAACGAACAATCACCACGCATCAAACGATGGAAAAAGAAGCAATTGGAAAAGAACAGCAACAGCAGCAAAAGCAAGATCTGGTATCATCCTCCTCGTCGGCCAACAAGAATCCCTTGCAAAAAGTCTTTCCAGGATTGGCTCGACCCAATTTACCCCATAGCGTCGACTTGGGATCAGATTTTTATGAACACAATACCAAAAAAATAGCATCAACCACAACAACCACAACAAGCCATAACGAGTCGAGCAAACGGAAGGTATCCAATTTACCAGCATGGATGGATAATCCCGACGTCAATAAACGACCCAAGACATCATCACCTTCGCTGGAACCCTATACGATTGCTCAAGGTCGGGTGGAAAAGACCTTGGATTTTGGTGTCGTCGTGTCATTTCTCGATTTTCCTGGCAAGGAAGGGGTAGCCTACAAGAGTCAATTACCTACAAATTATACCAAGGGTGATTTTCGTAAAAATCAATCCATCTGGGTCAAGATACTAAGTGTCACACCACAAAAAATTGTGGTTAGTATCAAAGATGTCGATCAAAAGACGGGTCAAGATTTAATGCCTCATCGCAATCGTGCCGCACAAGAATTGGAGAATCATCAACATCCACGTGGTGGTGGTGCTGGTGGTGGTAGTCGGACCGAATCCATGCCACCACCACCATCGTTAGCATCATCATCATCCACTACCAATGCAACCGAAGTTATTCATCCTGGTTTGGATGTCGCTCGACTCCGACAACAAACACAAGATGACATGATCTCATCGCAACGAAGATCGACCAAACAACCACTCACCGAACATGAATTGTATGAAGCCCAACAACTTATTCGGAGTGGAGTACTTCCCGTAGAACAACATCCAACCTACGATCCTAATTTGGGAATGTTGGCAGTGGAAGAAACTGAAGAAGAAACCGAAGTGGAATTGGCCGAGAGTGAACCGGCCTTTTTACGAGGACAAACCAAAAAATCACTCCACCATAGTGCGGCCATGGAACCCATTAAAATTGTCAAGAATCCCGATGGGAGCTTGCAACGTGCGGCCCTGCAACAAGCCAACATGGCCAAGGAACGAAGGGAACTCCGTCAAGCACAAGCCAATCAATTGATTGATAGTATTCCCAAAGATCTTAATCGACCATGGGAAGATCCATTACCCGAAGCTGGGGAACGACACTTTGCTCAAGAACTTCGCAGTATCAATCTCATGTCGACCGCCATGGATGGAGCACCCGAATGGAAACAAAAGGCTGAAAATAAAACCTTGAGTTATGGTATCGTTAGCAACAAAAGCATCAAAGAACAACGTGAATCATTACCAATTTACAGGTTAAAGAAGGAACTCATGCAAGCCATGGTCGCCAATCAAATTCTCGTGGTCATTGGAGAGACGGGATCGGGAAAGGTGAGTTGATCGAAAATCTCTTGCGACATTTCCTAGAAGCGAAGAAAAGCAGTCATTCTCACATGTTTTACATTTTAACTGCGTTTACAGACTACACAAATGACGCAATACATGGTCGAGCTGGGTTTGACCAAGAAAAAGGGTGCCATGATTGGATGCACACAACCTCGTCGTGTAGCTGCCGTTTCTGTGGCCAAACGTGTAGCCGAAGAATATGGGTGCGCCTTGGGAGAACAAGTGGGATACTCGATTCGCTTTGAAGATGTGACTAGCCCCGATACAATTATCAAGTACATGACCGATGGTATGCTCATGAGAGAATATCTTGCCGATAACGACCTCAAGCGATATGCTGCTCTCATGTTGGACGAAGCACACGAACGAACTGTTGCAACGGATGTGTTGTTTGGCTTGCTCAAGGATCTTTGTCGTCGACGACCAGACTTGAAAATTATTGTCACATCCGCCACGCTGGATGCCGAAAAGTTCTCGACATACTTTTTCCAATCACCCATTTTCACAATTCCAGGGAGAACCTTCCCGGTAGAAATTCTTTACACCAAAGAGCCAGAGTCCGATTATCTCGATGCGGCGATGATAACTGTGATGCAAATTCACTTGAGTGAACCTGCTGGTGACGTACTTGTATTCTTGACAGGTCAAGAGGAAATTGATACCTGCTGCGAAACGCTCTACACTCGCATGCAAGCTCTGGGAGACTTGGCACCAGAGCTTATCATTCTACCGGTATACTCGGCCTTGCCATCGGAAATGCAATCCCGCATCTTTGATCCCGCTCCCAAAGGCTCTCGGAAATGCATTGTTGCTACGAATATCGCGGAAGCATCCTTGACAATTGATGGAATTTACTATGTCGTCGATCCTGGTTTCTCGAAGCAAAAGGCATTCAATCCCAAGCTTGGGATGGATTCGTTGGTGGTGACCCCGATTAGTCAAGCGTCGGCACGCCAGCGAGCTGGTCGAGCAGGGCGAACAGGCCCAGGAAAGTGTTACCGATTGTACACGGAGCATGCATTCAAGACCGAAATGCTACCTACCAATATTCCTGAAATCCAACGAACCAACTTGGGGAATGTTGTGCTGCAACTGAAAGCTATGGGAATCAACGATTTGCTTGGATTTGATTTCATGGATCCACCGCCAGTGGCGACCCTGGTAGGCGCGCTCGAGTCTCTGCATGCCTTGGGTGCCTTGGACGATGAGGGCCTCCTCACTCGACTCGGTCGAAAGATGGCAGAATTCCCACTGGAACCAAATCTTTCCAAGATGTTAATTTTGTCGGTTGATCTTGGTTGCTCGGATGAAATCTTGACTATTACTGCCATGTTGAGTGTAGAGAATCCCTTTTACCGTCCAAAGGATAGACAAGCACAAGCAGACATGCGCAAGGCCAAGTTTCATCAAGCCGAAGGCGATCATTTGACTTTGCTCGCAGTATACAAGGGATGGGAGGCTTCCAGATTCAGCAATCCATGGTGCTTTGAGAATTTTGTACAAGCCCGCAGCATGCGGCGTGCGCAGGATGTCCGAAAGCAACTCGTGACGATTATGGATCGCTACCGCCTTTTGCTCATCAGTGCCGGAAAGAACTATAAAGTCATATGTAAGGCTATTGCAGCAGGCTTTTTTACCAATGCGGCCAAGAAAGATCCACAAGAAGGTTATCGAACTCTCGTCGATCAAAATCCCGTCTACATTCATCCATCATCAGCCCTGTTCAACAAGAACCCGGAATATGTGATCTATCATGAGCTTGTGTTGACAACAAAAGAATATATGCGCAATATTATGGTGATTGATGCCAAGTGGTTGACAGAGCTGGCACCAGCGTTCTACAAGCCGGCTGATCCGAACAAATTGACCAAACAAAAGCGCAAAGAAAAGATAGAGCCGTTGTTTGATCGTTTCAATCCAAAAGATGCCTGGCGACTATCTAAACGCAAGGGCTAAGATGGGTTGGCCAAGTTTCACCATCGGGTCACAGTCATGTTCCACATTAGACTAGTGCCATATGATATCATTGACAATGAATGAAGTGTTCGGTAATGGTACCGTTATTGTTGGGATCGCTTCAACTCTCCAGAAATCGAAGGCATACGGATGCATTCTGATTTGATCGCGATGCATGGCTGCCATCACGGGTGAGGTCCACTATGCGTCAAGAAGATGACCTGACAACGAGAATAAGAAAAGAACGAAATGGCTAACTTTTAACTTGCATAGAGCTCATCGATCAAGTATCTAAGCCCTTTGCCCGATGACTGCATTGGCTTTCAGTTTACAAAAATTGTGGGAAACAAATATTCATTAGCTTGCCTGATGTTTCTGCCGGAGAAACTTGATTACGACTCTCATTCCATTCCTTTTTGTTTATACCTGTTCTCATCGTCATTGCACTTTGGATGACACATGGACGTGGGAAGGCGTACCGGTGACATAGTGTAAGTGACGACGGTTTATGAGAACTCAAACTTTCTCTCGTATATATGATGATGCATAGCTGCAATTACGACACGATATGATGATGCATAGCTGCAACAATTACGACACTCTTGCTACGCAAACAATGAAGGAACGAAGAAGCCTGCCTGGAGCTATCAATATGAATCAAGTTCGTGATCGACACAGAGGAAGTCTATATCGGTAGGCCTAAGCAGGCAGCGCAGCCATGCTTTGCGAATGATCTTGTCAACTTTCTACTACTAATTAGAGTATTTAATGAATGCTACTGGTTCCACCAGCATGCCAAGCAAACGGCGGGAACTGCGACCAACAAGGAATACTACGCAACCACACATCTAGTGATACGCCACTGATAGGCTCTCTTTCCAATCGTCCAATGTAGAGGTGCTTAGGAGGATTTGCACACTCCGCTCTTGCAGTACTGACCCGAACTACAGACTTTTCCGCAAGCTCCGCAGTTCTTCTTGTCGTGGGCTTTGATGAATCGTTGTATGGAGGTGGAGAAACAAGCAACAATACGTGCATCATACAATGGTCAATGTTAGTTCTCTTGATTGAAAGTTGGTTACATTGGACTCTTCGTCGTCGCAACGTACCTAGGTTTCGGCACTTATTATTGCATAGCTTTTTGCCGTGTCGGCAAGTCTTGGTATGTGGGGCAGAAGATGGACGAGGATGAGGAGCAGGGGTAGGATGAGGATGAGGAGCAGGGGTAGGATGAGGATGAGGAGCAGGGGTAGGATGAGGATGAGGAGCAGGGGTAGGATAATTATGACGCAAGCCTCGATTCAAATCCTCATCGTCCCGACCATTAACGCCGTCCGATGCGATTATCCCAGTGAGATATCCACTGATGACCAGAAAACTCAGTACCAGGTTGAAAGTTCTCATCTTGTTCAGATTTTCGTTTCTTTTGTCAGGCAATGAAAAATTATGAGATGCAAGATTTCAAGAAACTGTATTCGACATCAAAAAGGCAAATCTCCATCTGCAAGATTCGCTTTTGCAAGATACGTCTGCCAGTTGTTCCAATGAAATCATATAGCCGTGTTCGCAGGGGCCGATTTCTGCATTCTTTTAGAAAATGGTGCATCACAAATGTCTGTGTAGTGCCTATTCTTTCTACAGAAGAATTTTGATTTCGGACCTCATCTCCCTTTCTTTGCGGATGGCTTAACCGTTGCTATCCTTGTTCTCTTTTTCGCCTGCTCTGTACAATTTCTGTATCGGAAGGGGTCGGGGCAAAGATTGGGTTGGCACCAGGAGGCGACTAAGACGTTCTCTTTGGTTGATGTACTGAATCGTGGAGAAGTCAAAAATGATTCCAGGACAATGCGACAAATAGCTGGATATAACAAGTGCTGTTATTTGTCGTTACTAGGTATTTTGCACTGTGCGTAGAATGAGTACTAGGTATGCCCAGGATCATCTATACTGATGACAGATGGCACGTGCGTTGCGTTTCGCAGTCACACTTGTTCCCTGTGGAGGATACGTTGACGACGATATCAAGAAAGATCGACAACAATCGAAGGAAATGAGGCCAGCTGTACATTGAAGCTTACTGACCACGGGCAAAATAAGTGTTGCTACTACTATGCATCGGTAGGACACTTGGTGCTGCCATGAAGCCTCCCTTAGCCCCCAGGGCAGAGAGTCGCCTCCTTGTTCACCACCTCGAGCCAACATCGTCGTCGCATTACAACCGCATCGAAAAATTGGATCCTTCCTTCCTACTTGTCATCAATTATTCTCTCATCGAGTACCAACCAGTGACTTGAAAAATCTTCCACCTACCTTTCTTAATCCTCGTCATTGATCATGGGCGCCACTGAATGCTGCAGTATCTCTGATGTCAGCCACAACCTCTTCATGGCCCGAATTTTCGCAGGCACATCCAAAGCAACGACATTGTGCGGCGGATCCTTGATTCCAGTATCTTGTTGAATCCCAGCAGAAGTTGTGCCGTACGCTATGCTCTGGATAATTTGTTGATCCAAAAACCTCCCATTCGATGGATCCGACCTAGTTAAGGAGTATCCTCACAGTTTTCGGCGACTTGGATTGAAACAATACTATGGATCACCCAAACATTCTTTTATCGAAGGCAAGACCACCAATATCATGTCCATCGCACAATCGGGTATTGTACGGCCCGTTGCGAACAGGGGTGGCAGTGGGAGCGGCCGAGATTTTGTCCGTTGTAGTTTCGGGAAAGGGCGTACTCACACACACCGGCAAGACACAGTATTTCAATTATCATTGGTGGAACTATTGTTGTTGGAACCATTCTTGAAACAGTTTGGTCAAACGAACGGATGGCAAGGTCTGTTTTGGCTTGGAGTTGCATTGATTTCTATTAGGATTACACTTGTTGGTATGGAGGGGGCGAGGGTTCATTAGCCAAGGACCGCACGCGTAGGGCGAAGCTAATTGCCACGCACACAAGATAAAAGAAATTTAATTCTTATCTTGAGTCAATGCTGATAACCGTCGATGAAATGTTGCCTCCAGCAAGGAACTTGCTCTTTTTCAGTAGCTAGCTAAATCCCTAGACATGGAATCAAACTTTTCCCCTTGCGATACGACGATATAGCTATAGCTAACTTTAATGATACTAGGAGATATGCGGCGTTCTTGCTCGGCAAGGCAATCCAAGTAGATGTAGTGGTTGACGGGGGATGATTACCTGGTACCGGACACATGGGATGTTGCAAGGTAATGTGATACAGACTTCACCGGCAAATAAATAAAACACACAACTAACAGCCAACCAGAATGAATACCGGTAGTATACACCTTGAAACAACAAACAACAGTGTTCTTCTGGTACTATTGGGGATTCGTGAAGCAAGTATCCAGAATGCAGCCCCACGGATTCATGATAACCCATCCGTCTGCAACGCATTGCAACGAGACGAACACAAAAGAACAAGGTTTAGCTGGAATCAAGTTCATCGCCACAGAAGAAGAATCTACCAACTATCGAGCGTTTAGAGAATAGTAACTTACTACAGTTTATAAATGAGTTTCATGAACGTCAATGGCTCCGCCATTATGCCAATTGTCGATCTAATCAAATGCAGCACTTCCAGCCTCCATTGGCAGTGAAGCAACAGTTGGAACTGTGACCAACAAAAACAATTATACTTGAGGTCTTGTGGTGGTGGTGTGTCCAGCAAGACAGCCAACGGCATCTATTGAAGCACCAGAACAGTGTCTCTCACACCACCCAACAATGGTCTGCCTAGTACGTGCACATTCCTTGCTTGCAGTACTCACCGGAACTACAGACTTTTCCGCAAGCGCCGCAGTTGTATTCGTCGCGCTCTTGGTGGAGAAATAATTGCATGGCAGTGGGGAAACAACACATGGATGATATTCGATGTCAGTCTCATGCATTGATATTTTGGTTACACCATAGACTTAGCAACATACCTAGGTTTCGGCACTTATTCTCGCAGAGCTTTCTGCCGTTTCGGCAAGTCTTTTGGTGTGGTGACGGCGAAGGATTGTAATCGTTTTCATGACCAAGGGATCGAGTCCAGTCTTCGTCGACCTGACCATCAACGCTAATCGATGCGATTTTCCCAGTGATATATCCACTGACGAGCAAGAAACTGAGGACCAAGTTGAACGTTTTCATGGCATTCACGATTTTCGTTTCCTGGGCCGGAAAATGAAAAGTTATGAGAAAGCGTTCAGGAAACTTTGTCAAAAATAAAGTGCCATATTAGCACCATTAGCTCTTGCAAGATAGGCTGCCTGTTGCAATAAAATCCCATTGACTTTGTGTTCGCAGAGGCCGATATCTGCATCAGTCTACAAATGGTGCGTCACTACATTTCGTAGCTTCATCAATTTATTTTGACGCTCATCCCCATTCCTTCGCGGATGCTTGCACCTTTTCTCCTTTTGTCTTTTCGCTTGGGAAGCCTTCTCTGGCCTTCTCTGCATCCTGCTTCATGTGATGATTCACAGTCAACAATAATAACGGCGTGGTCGTGTCAAAGATTTGGATCGCACCTTACTGTTGCTTTCGTGATAGAATCTTGCGAAGTGAATAATCACGAAATAACGGTTATTTGTCGTTTTCGTGCACACTTATGGATGCTATAGGTACTCTGTACGCTCGGGCCGTACCTGTACACAGATAATCTCTCAACGCAATGGACGAAAGAACAAAGGCTGTATTTGCAGTATAGCTACGAACATTCGTGTTCTTTGGGAATACTAACTTACTACTGCAAATTAACGCGTTTCATGAACAGCAATGGCACCACATGTATGCAAATCGTGGAATGTGCACAGACCTGCATACATTGAAGCAAACAACGCGAACTGCGAGGAGCAATGAGCAGTAATACGGATGGAATGATCATGGCGGTGTACACAGCAAGAAGAAGACAGCCAATGACACATCATCCCAACCTCTGTTGAGGTGCCTAGGACTTGCACACTCCGCTCTTGCAGTACTGACTCGAACCGCAGACTTTTCCGCAAGCGCCGCAGTTATTCTTGTCGTTGGCTTTGATCATCATGAAGTTGCAAGGAGGCGGTGGGGAAACAACAATACGTGGATGATGTTCAATGTTAGTTCCCTTGATTGATAGTTGGTTGCATTCGGACTCTTCACAACGTACCTAGGTTTCGGCACTTGTTCTTGCATAGCTTTCGACCTTTTCGGCAAGTCTTTAGTGATGCTGGAGAAGGGGCAGGATTACCCAGGCCACGTCGAGGAGTCAAGCCCTCATCATTGTCCCGACCATCAACGCTAACCGATGCGATCGTCCCAGTGAAATATCCACTGAGGACCAGAAAACTGAGGACCAAATTGAAAGTTTTCATCTTGTTTACGATTTTCTTTTCTTGTTGCTTTTGGCCAGAGGATAAGGAAAAATTATGAGATGGTTTCAAGAACAAACGGTATTCGAGTTCAAGCAAAAATAAGATCTGTATCTGCAAGATTCACTGTCAATCTTGCAAGATAGGTCAGCCAGTTGTTCCAAAGAAATCTCATAGACTGTGTTCACAGGGGCCGATTTCTACAGAACCTTACAAAATTATGCATGACAAACTTCTGTGGAGCATAATCTTTCTACTGGGGAGGAATTTTGATTTCGAAGGCAGTTCGTCTCCCTTCCTTTGC
Organism: Nitzschia palea; assembly: GCA_019593585.1. Lineage (NCBI taxonomy): Eukaryota > Bacillariophyta > Bacillariophyceae > Bacillariales > Bacillariaceae > Nitzschia > Nitzschia palea. The sequence goes on along the minus strand of SWEM01000461.1, from coordinate 6,709 downwards.
GGATGGTTACACAGTTTCTATCCTTTTTTCATTTCGCTTGTGAAGCCTACTCTCAATCTTGCTTAACAGTTAGTGTGATGCAACAATATCGGAATGGTCGGGGCAAAGATTTGGATGGCATCAGCCTGTGACTGACAACTGCTCTTTGTTTGATACTGCGAGTCGTGAAGAGTGGTTCAACCTGTGCGACTACAGGAAGACGTCTGCCGTGACGTATGGTTCTACCTGTGCGACTAACAGGAAGGAATATGCCTGATACCGTTATTTGTCGTTACAAGGTTGTTTTGTGGGATGCCAGGTGTCGGAGAGCAGATGATTCCACCTCCCTCTCATTGCGATTTGATGCCACCGATAGGTGCCTACTCCAACAGATGACATCGATTGTCTGCCGCTGACGAATGGTTCTACCTGTGCGACTAGAAGGAAGGAATATGCCTGATACCGTTATTTATCGTTAATAGACAGCTTTGAGGGATGCTAGAGGCCAGAGAGCAGATGATTCCACCTCCCTCTCATTGCGATTTGATGCCACCGATAGTGCTAGCGGCAACAGATGACACATCGATTGTCTGCCGCTGACGAATGGTTCTACCTGTGCGACTACCAGGAAGGAATATGCCTGATACCGTTATTTGTCGTTACTAGGCAGCTTTGTGCCAGAGAGATGATGATTCACCTCCCTGTCATTGCGATTTGATGCCACCGATAGTGCCAGTGGTGACAGATGACATCGATTGTCTGTGACGATGGCAAATCACGTCACTTGTCAGGTTGAAAGATATTTTACTAAAAGGTCAAGTGATACAATACAATATGATAAACAATGGAACGAAATGAGGCCAACCACTTGCACATCCAAGCTTACCGACCAAAAGGCAAAGCATCGTTTGTACTATGCATCGGTGCGTTGGGTACGTATAGCTACCATGAAGCCTCCCCCTGCCGGGGCATGCTAGTGGGTGGTCGTCCATACCATCACGATCGAACGCCGTCGACACATCACAACCGTATTGAATAATTTTGATCCTTTCATCGATTGACTCCCAGGAGTGAGTTGGAAAAAATTTTCCAACTATCTTTCGGAATCGTCGTTATCCTGGGCAACAGCAAGGCAGTTGATTGTTGCATCAAGCAAGGCTTGTTATGCATCAAGCAAAAGGACGAAACTTATAAGAAAACAGATTTATCAGCCGGCCGCGAGATGTTTACTCTACACTGCTCAGCCATCATGAATAATGATAGACTTTTCTCCTGAGGAATTGTTGAACAACATATGCAGAAAAGAAGCCCAATGGATACAGTCTGATAAGATTGTGTTGCAGGATGCACACATCATTGCGTACTAAACGATAGAAATGCAAGAAATGCAACGCGACGAATACAGGAATGAAGCTTGTATAATCCCGTATGGATCACGCTCATCAACACAGAAGAACCATCTATCACATGAGCTTCAAAAAAAGCAACAATGCTACAGCAAAAACTAGAGTATTTCATGAACGCCAATGGCTCCGTTAGTTGCCATTTGTCGAACTAATCAAATGTATCGAACAAAGCAGCATGCACTGAAGGAAACAGCGGGCAATACGACCAGAAGCAAAAAGTACCATGAGATGCACTTTGATGTTGACGTTCCTACGACATGCACATTCCTTTCTTGCAGTGCTGACCCGAAGCACAGACTTTTCCACATGCCCCGCAGTTATTCTTGTCATGCTCTTTGATAAAATGCAGGGCAGTGGGAAACAACAGATGGATGCTATTCGATGTCAGTCTCATGGATTGAGAGTTGCTCGAATTGGTAGTCTCTCAACGTACCTAGGTTTCGGCACTTATGCATGCATAACTTTTTACCGTTTCGGCAAGGAGTCATTGGCTGTGCTGGTGCCGACGAAGGGTGGTGATGATGATGACGCAGGGATCGAGTCAAGTCCTCATTGTCTCGACCATCAACGCTAGACGATGCGATTATCCCGGTGGGATATCCACTGAGGATCAGAAAACTCAGGACCAAGTTGAACGTTTTCATGGCCGTCACGATTTTCGTTTCTTTGGCCAGATGATGAAAATTACGTGATAGCTTTTTATGAACTTTGTTCCAATGTAAAATAGGATATGTTCCTTCAAGATTCGCGCTTGCATGATAGGACTAGTCTGTGTCCAATAAATCTCATTGACTTTATTCGCCGGTGCCAATACCTGGTTACGTTTAAAAAGATGTGCGTCACATTTTGGTCTAGCCCAACTGTCTACATGTAGCACCATTTGATTTCGACGCTCATTCATCGCTTATCTCCTTCTTGGGAAGCCTGCTCTGCATCGACTTTCATGTGATGCAATAATAACGCCGTGGTCGTCGTGTCAAAGATTTGGATCGCACCAATCTGTGACTGACAGCTGCTTTCGTTAGGTTAGATGTTGAGTCGTGGAGAAGTCGACAGTGATTCCTGCACTCACTGTGTGGTCACAGTTACAGTCAACTCCAAGAATTACCTCGTGAAAGGTATGTTATTTGTCGTTACGTTGCTCCAGGCATTTCGCATTACATTATACGGATGATTCCTGGTACTTGTACTTGAAGGTAGCCCTTGCGCTCCTCCATAGCGCTAACACATGTTTATGCTTTTTGTATACCGTACTTGTTAGAAAGCGGCGGGATCCGATATCAGGAGTTTTGTTACAAGATTCTGTGGCTTTTTGGCTTGGAATCAGCCAAAACTTTTGATCCAAGGTGTTGCACACCTGGCATGATGTCCATCACACGATTCTGGGTATACTATGGTGGGTCGTGGCAATCGTTTGACTGTCATGAACGGTTTTGCATAACTGCTCAAAATAGATAATATATAGCTCTTTCTATTGTGGGTCATGACGCTTAGCCTAGATCCTACTAGATGCCATGCAAATGGAGTGGCATGTCACTAGCCAAATGGCCTGCGAAAGAAATCATTTTTTTGCACTAGTTCTGCCAGTTCATTTTCAATCTTGAGAATACTCTTACAAACATTTGCAAACGATCACGGTTCCAACAAAGAACTCGCGCTATTTCAATAGCAAGCTTAATCAAACAAATTTTTAGCTTTTGTTCCATTACTATGTCACGATGGTATACTTGCTACCATTAGAGATCCTGCTTGCGGGGGGACAATATAGATAGTTGTTGATGAGATGTTGTGTAGGATGATTACCTGATATGTGGGATGTCGCGGCGAGGCCATGAAGACTAGTACTAACAGAGCAAGCACAAGCAAGTTGATTAAACACATCCAGCATCTACGAGCCAGCAAGGACGACTACCGGGAGTATTCATTTCGAAACAACCAACTATATATATTATAGGGAATTCTTGAAGGAGCCTCGTCCCCCCCCAGCCACGCATGCATTCTGATATGCTTGTGATGTAAGACTGCAACAAGTCTTTGCTGACATACTCCATCCTTCCAAAAAGATCCTATCTTTTTAAACGCGATGGCCGCAAGAACAAAGAATGTTTAAGCTGCAATATGAATCAAGTTCATGGTAGGCACAGAAGAACAATCTACTACTGACTTAATGGTGTGGGCACTGCTTCTTGAGAATAGGGACTTAGTACAGCTTATGAAAGTCTTAAATGAACGTCAATCATGGCCCCGCCAGCTTGCCATTGTCGAACTAATCAAACGTATTCAGACCAGCATGCGTTGAACGAAACCCCGGGCACTGCGACCAACAAAAAGTACTACTTGTGGTGTGCCCAGCAAGACAGCGGCTGGAAATGGAGTGAAGCGCCAGTGAAAGGCTCTCTCATGCTAACCCAATGTTTATTTGGTAATGCAACCTCCGTTCTTGCAGCGCTGACCCGAACCACAGACTTTTCCGCAAACACCGCAATTATTCTTGTCGTTGGCTGCGATGAACCGTTGCATGGCAGTGGGAGCACGATACATGGATGATGTTCAATGTCAGGAGGTCTCTTGATTGATATTCTGGTTGCATTGCTTCTTGGATGGTGTATTCAGAACGTACCTAGGTTTCGGCAAGAATTCTGGCATACTGCTCTACCGAGGGGGCAAGTCTTGGGCTTTGTGGCAGATGGAGCAGCATTTGGAGCTGCTGGACGATTGTTGTTTGTACGCTTGAGTCGTCGAGGCATGTTCTCGTCGACGTTAGATGCAATAGTCCCAGTGAGATAGGCACAGACAAGCAAAAAGCTCATGATGAGGTTGAAAGTCTTCATGATTGTGGTTTCGATATTCTGCTAGATCTTGAATTATGACAGCCCAAATTTGGTCGAGTGCAGCTTTCAGCTCTAATATATACCATCATTGATGGGCCGATTCTTCTTCTCTGGCATCGAAGTAGCTTACGTGGTTTTCAACCGAGACACAGATTGCCCAATCCTTTGCGGTGACTAAATCGGTTCTCATCACTTGTTGTTATGGTAGTCTTTTTGGATCAAACGAACTTTCTCTCCTGCTATATAAACGGAACGATCGTGCCAAGATTCACAATAAAAAAGATTGTGGTATCGGAGTACCGGTAAGTGATGGACTCGTGCCAATGGGTCGTGGTCACGGGTCATCCAAGAACGTTTATGCCTTTGGTGGTACTGATGACGTCACTTTTGGAAGGACACCGATGTGAAGGGCGATGACGCGATGGCGCAACGTCGTAGCGGACCAGGCCATCAAGCTACGTTACTCACTGTCGAGGCCAGTTGTACAAAGCCCCAAAGCAGTGTTGCTACTACTGGTACTATGCGGCAACGCCAAAGGATGAAGGCACCGAGAGCCAACTTCCTCGTTCAATCGAAAAAAATTGGATGATTCCTTCCTACTTCGCATACTGACTCGGGAACAAGTTGCTACCATCTTCCAGAATCATCATCGTCGTCACCGATTGTAAACCCTCATTATGCTCTACTATCCATGGAATCATAGCTCATGATGGCTCGAACTTGTCGACGAAACGAGGTAAGCACATCCATGGCGCGATCGATCCTTGAATATAGCATACATCATGATTCCTCCTCTTGCCAGTTCATGACATGCTCTGTATAATTTGTCTATCAAAAAAGCCTCAAATTTTATGGATCCGATTCTATGTGGACTGTTTTGTTGCAATTTGTCGATGCCTGGATTGGAACAATATTTTGTATGATCCAAAAAGATTTGATAACCGGCGTTACCACTCATGTCATGCGCATCACACAATCGGATATTCTATGGTCCGCTCGTTGGAATGGAACGGGTGTGACATCAGCCAAATATCCACAAGTGTAGGGAGATGCGAAATGAATGCCACACACACGCACACAAGACTTTGTTTCTGTGCCATCATGGCTGACAAACACTCCGTTGCCCATCACGATACTCTTTCAAAGTGACGATGAACGCAGGAACAACATTTTCAGCTGCAGTTTGGATCAAGTTCCTGTCAGCAAAGAAGAAGAAGAATTATCTAAACACGCGTGCGTTTTGAGAATGGTATCTTATTACAGCGAAAAAACGTATTCTCGATAGTTTGCCAATCAAGACAGCCAACGACACCAAGTGTGTATCTGTGAAAGGCTATTCTGGGATACCATCCCCAACCAATGCTGAGGTGCCTAGGTAGAGATGCACTTTCCTTTCTTGCAGCTTTGACCAGAAGGACAGACTAATCCACAAGTGCCGCAGTCATTATTGTTGTTTTCTTGGATCAATCGTTGGATTAAAGTGGGGGAAACAACATCAATAATACATGGATGATATGTCAAATGTCAGTTTTCATGGTGCATAGTTGGGTGGTCGTCTTGCTTTGGGAAACAATCATCACAACAACGACGTACCTAGGTCTCTGCAAGAACCGTGGCATCGCTGTCGACCGGTTGGGCACGCCGTCTTATGACGCAGGGATCGAGTGAAGTCCTCGTCGTCATTATCAGATGCAATTGTTCCTGTAAGATCATATCCACTGAGGACGAGAAAACTGATGACCAAGTTGAACGTTTTCATGGTTGTCACAATTTTTTTGTTTCGTTTGGCGCCAGATCGTAAAACAAGCAAATTTATGGTATCATAGCCATGTTGGAGAGTGGTAAAACGAAGTCGTGTGTTTCATCTGCATCCTTAGCTCCTGTAAATATATTTCATCCGTTTCACCAACAAAATCAAACTGGCAGTACCGGTAGGGAGGGGCCGATTTCTGCAGCTGCATTCCGAGGTCATTACAAAAATAAAGAAGTACCCTTCCTGATTTTTCTACCGAGGCAGTTTGATTTCGATGCCCTCCTTCCTCCTTCCTTTGAAAATACTCTTGTTCTCTTTTTTGCTCGGTAAGCCTGTTCGGTATCATCGAAAGTAGCATAACAACCGCCATACATCATGCACGATCAACCGGAAAGATTTGGAAGCACACTCTTGGTTTGGTGAGTAAAGGAGTCGTGCATTCATGAACTGTTATGTCGTTTTCACTGTACATGTGGTACATAAACTGTTAATTATGACGTTGCTGTGGTTCGTAGAAGCCAACCAGAAGAAGTGCCTGTGCCTTACTCACCTCCGATGTCGAAAATGGGGGGGGAGAAGGCCCGAAAGGGAAAAAGAAGGGGGAGAAAAAGATAAAGAAGGAAGTGAAGACTCGATTCCATCATCACTGATTCCTTTTATGTAACAGGGGTTATTCTTCCACGTGGCACACATGACAGATATAACTAGAGCCAGGCGCAAAGGGGAGCGTACATATGGCA
>SWEM01000460.1:0-25236 GCA_019593585.1 Nitzschia palea | reverse complement strand
GGCTTCGGCACTAATACCCTTTTGTTTTCAACCTCGTCCGACTGGGGATTTTCTCTCATTAATTTTCCCACCAAGGCACTCGCCTCTTTGCGTTGATTTAAAAATACATCTCGTTCTTGAATCAATGCCACCCGTTGTGATTGAAGAGAGGCTATGGTCCGAGCTGCCTCTAGCGTTTCCTCTGACGCCCGACGAGATTTCAAATGGGACAAGACCAAATCGGTATGTGACACAATCGTTTTGACATCTAAACTTTGATTCTCTCGGGGAAGTCTTCCATGGACCAACTCGACTTTGGTATCCGCCGCCGCTGACTTTAGTAATCTTGTTGTCAATCGACGAAATCCTGGAGTAGTACTACTACTCCAGGCGGTGGCCGTATGACGCAAGGTTGTCGCTGCCAATGTGGCCATCATCATAATGATCCAATGTGATCCTTGGAAACGCATTGACCCGTTTCTCCCGTAGCAACACAAATACTTGTTTTTCGCACCACAGCCACCTGCAATAACCAAGAGAAATGCAAAACTCTTTTGATCCGCCGATGGAAGTAGCTATTGTAGTAAAACCTGTGTTGGGATCTTGTTTGATGGGTAGACCGTTGATGATGATGTGTCGGAGTTCGTCGTTGTTGGCAATGGTTCGTCGTAGCAGCGTGTTTGGACGCAGGACCCCTTCCCATTCGTACGTCATTCCCTTTCTTGCGTGGAAATTGGACTACTTCGAACCTTCCTGGGATGCCGTCAAGATTTTGACCAAGTGACAGTCCGATGACGCAAGGAATCTGTCATGTGTTCCTGCCAGGCTCGCACTTCCCAAGAGGTGAAGATACGTTGGAAAGAGCACATGAGTGCCACCATCCACTAACCAGTTCCCATTTGCCAGAGGTATTGTGCTGATCATTGACAGCCATTACCGATACAACGTACAAGTACCGGCAAAAAGAGTCAAGGGCTGTATTGTCTAATAACGAGTACATCCAGTGTCATCGTGTTGGACCAAGTATTCGTGTATTACCAACGGACCTTTTTGGGTTTTGGTATTGGATACACACAAAAGAAACAACCCACGCTACAATAGATATATAACAAACAAGGAAACATGTCGACTCCAGTTTCGGTGGATCCCTCACCCTTGTCTCACTTGCGAACGGATTCGGAACAAGAACGAGATTTGCAAGCCAAAATTCAAAAAATGATTTCGTTCCAATATGTGGAACAACATCATTCGTCACGGGAAGGCGAGGGTCTCGGACTAGAGGAAGATGTGACAGGATTAGATACCACTGCCGCCGATCCACGGGCAACGATTGGAATGCCCAAACGTAGTACGACCGAATTGATGAATTTAAATATCCTGGCATCATCATCATCGACCATGATGGAACCCAAGAAAAAGGCAGCAGCAGCAGCAGCGGCTCAGTGGTCCACTACAACGGATTCGAATCATCAATACATGGATGGACTTCCTCCATCCAGTCCCCAAGCTGGTGTCGGAAGGGGCAATTTAGTCTTTTCCAGTACCTTTGATCATCATCGACGAATGGGTTCGGTGGATGATTCACCAGGTATCAACATGCCTCAAACTAACCCACTACCACCACCAACAAATTTATCATTATCATCCCAGCCACAATCATCCTCCTTTCCACCGCGACAAATTTATGCTGGATATGGAGCTCTAGGAGATCCGGCCGCCAATCCAAACGAGTTATCCATGACCGCTGGTAATCTCCAAGAACACGAATTCCACTATGGGAATCCCGACTTTCATAATCCCTACGAAGATGCGGATAGGAAATCCCAGAGATATCGACCCGAAGACTCGTTATGTGCCAAAGTCTGCTGTGTATATGTGCCTTTGGTGAATCTACTACTTCTAGAGAGTGTTCATCGATCGTTTTGTTATGGTGCGATTGATGGCATGTTGACTGGTTCCGGGATAACCGCAGCCTTTCGGGCACTTCAAGTCTTGACGATCCATGCTCGATGGGAAGTCCGACTTGCCGTGGTGGTCTTTACCACGGCGGCGTGTTTGGCCGATGCCATTTGTATGGCCATGGGTCATGTGTGGACGTCCTATGTGGTGTCATCCGGACATTTCCAAGAACGAAATATTGAGCGCAAGTCCCTCGATGTTGACAAGGGCAATGCCAAGGCTCGGTTAGTCGAAATGCTACTAGCACGGGGAATGCTCAAGATTGATGCCATGAGTTTGGCCGATACGTTAGAAGGATATCCAGACATGTTTGTCAGTGTTCTCGTAGGAGATTCCTTACTAGCGGGAGGCGATTTTGCGGAAGAGGAAACGGATGATGGGCAACATCAACAGAATATGCTACCATTAGGTGGAAAGAGTCTGGAGGGATCAATGGGAGGTGGATTCGAGTCATGGAAGTTTCCTTCTTACGGGCAATTCAATGAGATGGATCACGAACCCGAAACGAGCAATGTGAATACGATATTGAAAGAAAGTCAAGTCGAAGGTGTCTTTATGATGATTGGCTTTGCGCTCTTTGCAAGCCTTCCTAGCTTGTTGTGGCTCGTACTGCCCTGCTTGTTTGTTACAGAACCGAGCCCAGCGGAAACGTTATCAGCAGCGCACGCCAAGGCAGCGACAGGATTAGCAACCACAGCAGCTAGCGCTAGTCATGATGTGGGAGGACAAGTCATTTCACTTTCCAGTTTGGTCGTGTCCATATCTGGAATCGTCATGTGGTTTTTGGGAGTTTGGAAAAGTCGGTTCATGAATTCCAATTGGATCATGTCCGGCGTGGAAAATGTGGTCGTGCTACTGGCGTGCGTCATGGCGGCGTATGGTGTTGGCTACGGCCTTTGCTATGCTATCGGTGGCAAGGAAGGAGTCACACTAAGTAATATCGTCTATTAGATCCTTGCCAAGAATACAACGTCTCTTGCACACCTCTTGATATAAAAGTGTGGCACTACCCAGTTGGGTACGTGACAGTAGCTCTTTTCTTTCGACGTGCGCTATCTATCATTGCGTCGATGATACGCCAACCTGAAACGACAATAGGAGGAGAAGACGACGGCCATTCTACACCAAGCGTTCAAATTGAACACCATCCAATACTCCTCCACGCAGTGTTCGATGTACCAATCGTTCAAATTGACCCACATCCTTCCGGAATAATTCTGCCGCCTCATGATTCAAAGGATCATCCGGATTTGGTTCGTAAAACAAATAAATCAGACCATAAATCACCGAGTTGATATCCAGCACCGGCCTCCAATCTTCTCGCAAAATATTCAGACAAACTTTGCCTTGTAAATCAATATTGGGATGATAAATTTTGGTGTTGCATTCCACTTTGGGCGGTGAATGTGGATAATGTGGCGGAATGCTAAAGGAAAAATGATACGTTGCCCCACGCCAATACCCTGTATCGGGACTGATAGTCACGTCAAAGGCAGTTAAATCGTTGGGGTTTGGAAAACTGATTTTTGCTACCTTGCCTCCGTCTAATTCCCCAATGTCTGAAAATAAACAAGTAGCGACGAAAATTGGTGAGGTCAGGAATGATCGTGATGAGGGTCTTAATTGGAATAAGATATTTACCTTTTTGAATACGAATTTCACCGGGTGATTTCTTTATTCCAGGGGCTTCACCCTTTTTGGTCTTTTTTTGACCTCCTATCCCAAACAACGACACTTGACCACCACCGCCGCCATCAAGAGGAGCTGTTTCTGGTGGAGCCTCTGCTGCTGCGGCGGCTTCCTTTTTTGCTGCCTCTTCCTTTTCTTTCTTTTCTACCTCGCGCTTTTTCTTGAGGGCCAACATGGTCTCTATTCCTGTTTTGGGGGAGGGTGGGTGAAGTAAAATAGGCGTGACAAGAGCTGACAGTGAAGATGCCTCCGACGTGCTGGCTGAGCAGAGTTTTTACCAAACCCACAATTGATCACTACGACCACTTGCACTGATGCCACGATCTACACGAAACAGGAAAAACACGAAACATGTGGATATTTTCGTTGACTGTGAGGAAATTGGCGGGATCGGACTTGGATCGTTGCATACGAAAGTCATATAGAGGAACTTCTGAAATGCGCCTGGCCACCCGAGCGAGCCAGCGCGGACTACGACAACCTTTTTGTTCACCCAACCCAACCGACAAATCCAATAAAAACTGCCAGGTTTGCCAACTATATAATCGCACTCGATTTGAAACTGGGGCACACATGATAGGTAGAATGGGGTGATGCCACCACACAAGGAATTATTGACGACTGTGCCAACCAATTCCATTTAGAATGACCGGTAGTAGCAGGAGTTGGTAAAACCTGATTTGAAAACAACGCTGCCAGAAGGTTATTAAAATATAGAAGGTTATTAAAATATAGATTCATAGTGACACCAACAAGGCATTAAGGAACATTGGTTTGTGACGATGAAGAGAACAAACGCACTGTCAATTCAAAAGCACAGAGGGTCGACGTTGGATTCCCCAAGTTTACCATGCGAGGATTTCAACATGGACTTTGAAATCATGGATATAAACAGCGAGAATGTGACGCCAACACCGACTGCTCCATGTTCACCCTTGCGGGCAGTATTGGACGACCAGCCACCGTTGCGAGAGAGATTTGGTGCCACAATGACAATCATCGCCGCGACATCACCAGAAATCAAGGCGTTAAACCTTCCCATTACACCCACCTTTCCTACTGGATTCGAGTTCGGTCGTAGTAAGAGTTTCTCTGGCTTCGACATGTCGCCATCGTCCAAGACTTTTTTGCCTGGTATGATCCGGACGCAGTCCATGAGAGAACGTGTTTCATTTTTGATTGATCAGATGGATGATGTCGAAGCTATCTCCTCATCGTTAAATCCAACACCTTGCCATCAATCTACGACCGGTAGCGTTTGCTATGATGAAGGTCGCGGGGATAAAATCCTTCGATGTCTGCATGCGGGGAAAGGTTTGCAGCACGACCATTCTCAGAATCGAGAAAACATACATCCACAGTTGAATTCCAATACCTGCGGGTCGAATCAACAGACACCGATGTTTGAAACTCCTGGCGAGAAGGATAAGGCAATCACGAAGCCGCACCTGCATTCCCGACGAAAGAGTTTCCATCGACGAGATTCCACTGCAAGTTTGCCTTCGCCGGCTGAAATCGGGGAATCTCCCATCACGTGTGAATCGGAGACTCCACGCCAAAAGAATGTTTCCTTCTGCCCTAGTATTCTTCCTTTAAATTGGCATGGCACAGAGGAGCGTGACGGTACGGGTCACCACCCAGGTCCCCAGACAAACCAACCCTTGATACCCAAAAGTCTACATTTGACTTCTGGATTTCGATGAAAGAGGGCCTCGTGTAGCCATGATATTATGGATTTTCCAACCGACTTGACAACAGTGTGGTCAGTTCCAATTTTAAAACTAGATATCTACTGTTTTGAAGCATAGTTACAGTTAATCCGTGGGGTACCTGCATGATTCCCTTTAAAACCATTATGACACTGTATCTTAACGTTGACCTAGGCTACTTTGGCTCCCACAAGGTTCCGGGGACAAAGCGTTCACGGCACTTGTGGCAGTAGCAAAAACTTCGGTCGCATCCCACAAAGGCTTTGGGATCTTGAAGTGCCACCAACGCAGATATATCTTGCCATACTTGACTCAAATCTTGATGAATACTTTGCAAATGTTCATCTCGTTGCTCTTGGGTTTCTCCCAAATCATATCGCCATGGCTTTGCTCTTCCGGCTTCACTGGTAAGATAGAATAATTCTAAAAATCTCAAATTGCTCCATGCTGGCCCTTCCTCATCAAAACTGGCCCCCTTTTCTCGCAATAACAAGGCATAGATTTTGAGTTGATAAAAGGCTTCTTCGACAATCTTGTCATTCATGGGCTTGGAATATTTAAGGTCGGGTGCCTTGCCGGTTTTGTAATCCACAATTTTCATGGCCACGGTTTTGGTTTCAGGAATCTTGACCAAATCCAATCGATCGACAATTCCTCGAATATAAAACGTCTCGTCGGCTTCGGTGCGAGTGCGACTGGGATTCGAGGCCGTCACTCCCAAGGTCGGGTCGACCGTCAAATGGGACCGTAACCACATTTCCCGTTTGATTGGATTGGGTCGTTTAATTTCGCGAGGATCTTCGGCTTGATAATAATTGGATAACAAGGCCAATGCCGATTGACCCCATTCCGCTTCGGCCTCTCGATTCCACTCGACGAGAGTAGTAGAGTTGGTGGATGATGTTGAGGTGGATTCAAATAAAAATCGATACTTGTCCGAATAGCGTTGTTTACTCCACGAGGCACGTAATAAATTGTGCAAGGTTTCCAAGGTCCGTTCGGGAGGTTCCAAATCGAAAATCTTTTCCAATGCCTCATGACACATGGTTCCCTTGGCCAAGATGAGACTGGTGGGTTGTTTCAAATTGTAAATGTATTGCAATAGATAGGATTGGGGGCATTTTTTAAATTCGAGCACCGCCGATGGACTTAGAGAGGATGGCATGGTCATGGGACCCAATTGGTCCGGATGATGAAGGGGCAACGCGACATCCGGTGCATCGATATTGACCAGAATATCATTACTACTACTACTCGTATCCACGGCCAAGGCAGATTTCCATCGTCGTGATCGTTGGAGAGATATACAACCACAGGATTGTTGTGGTTGACGAAATCCATGGGTGGCCCGTCCAAGAACAGAAAGTGTTGCCATCATGGTGATTACAGCCCAAGAATATCCAAGGACCCTATCAGTGAACATCCGGTGACTGGTAACAAACAAAGGCACCCACAATCAATCAACAATAACAAAGCAACCTTGCTGCTATAGAATAACAATGCTGCCGGAAAATGGATTCAACTCACTGTCAATTATGCCGAACTTCTTTTTCCGTAAAAATAAAACGTTGGAGGCATCCTGTTCATTCTGCGGTTTTTCATTGGTTTGTTCTCTCGATTGCGACAATCGATGGCGCGTCTGCTGATTGGTTCATCATCAGAGTCCAGTGAAACCCGGAAAAGTGGTGCGAGATCGGCCGACCGCATGCCAGACCAATTTAGGTGCAGGTGCATGAAATCTTTCTACCAAAGTTTCCAGAAGATTCCCAGGGGCCAGTGGCCAACTTTGTCTGCATCCTTCCCTTCTGACCTCTGACACATATTGCAACGTAATTAGGGGAACATGTTTATTTAAAAAAGTGTGTTCGTCACTTATTTGTCCATGTGGCTAGGCCGGCGCTTGACTCGTGTGGAAATGGAATATGTTCAAATGTATGTCTTTCTACAGGACTGTTGGTTTTTATGTTATGGATTCTTTTTTGGCTCCCGAGTGACCTCTGTTTGTGTTCCTGCCCATGGAGGAAAATGGGACGTACCCGTGCCGCCGTAACATCTATCAGTAGTTTCGTTGCTCCCTCTATGGTGTATCTTGTGTGTTTGTGAGTGTTGTTTTCTATTTCGTTTTCCATCACACACCATTGACAAGACCATGATAAAGGCCACAAGTCTAAAGCGGGGCTCCCGCAAGAAGCAACCACCTTCAGCCCCACCCCAGAGAGACGAACGGCAGATGCCACCACCACCGCCTCCACCTCCTCAGCAGCACCAGCAGCAGCACATGATGATGATGATGCCACAAGCGCAACAACAACCACGACCACATCCACCACCACCTCCGCCTCCACAGATGCATCCTGACCAAATGGTCCGACGGGCGCAAAGTCTGCGGCCAGGACCAGCACCGGAACACCTGGAATTGACCAAAAAAAACTATCGACTGGCCAAAGAGCTGGTAGGTACTACTATCGACATTGAAGACTGGATCCATCATTTATCTGATCGACTTGTGAGTCTCACGAATTGCTTTCTCCTTTTTCCCCTCCCTTTTTGTCTGCTGCGACGACAGAGTGAGCTCCGTGTCCGGCATCGTGAGGAATGCAAGAATGTCACTCGTTTGACTATGGAGAATGTACGTATCACAATCACCTTTGTGTACCATGTCATCTGGCAGGAGGTTGGAATCTGACATCTAGACGAACTATCTCTTCCTTGGATCGTTTGTATAGATGAACTTGGCATCTCGTTGCCGCGAGGCCATTACTCATGTCGCCATGCTCAAAAAGGAACTAGCTATGCATCAGAAACGTGCGCAGGAAGCCTTGCGATTTCAACGAGAACAGACGCAACGGATGGCATCCAATCTTACCGCAGATTTATCACGTCTTAGTCAATCCTTTGAAAATGGAAGCAACAACAGTACTCCCGATCGAAAGATAGAAATGGAGCGTCTCTTGTCAAACATGACTCCCCCTCCACCACCGCCCCCACGCACTCCAAGCGTGGCGGCGGCTGCGGATCCACCGGAGCAAAAGAGTAGCCAACGTGACGATCTCACAACGGATGCGGTCGTTTCTAGTGACGAAGATGATACAGTAGACGAGACACTCCGTGGCCGAAGTGTACTAGATGTTGTGGAAAGTCTGAGTGAGTCGCCGCAAAAGACACAACCGCGAGTTTATTCTACTCCCAATCGAAATCGAAAGGAGGATCGATGGACACCGCATATTGATGCCGCACCTGGCGAGCACGAAAGAGATCCCGAAGGAATTAGCCTTTTCCCTCATTCACCATCCCTCAAAGTAGGAGGAAGTACTATGCGACACCAAAAATACAATGAGGAATTTCCGTCGGATATAATGCCTCAGCCGGCATCGATAGCCATGAGAAACCATTCTGGTCAGAAGAACCTTTCAGAAGATGTAGATGATGATGATGATGATGATGACGACGACGACGATTTCGGTATACCAACTCCAACCAAAATGGGCATTTTGGATCGGCACAGTGGTATGATCACGATGAATAGCATTGATGCCTTTGAGGCATCGTTTGATACTACATTTCCATCCACATTTTCACAGAGTAGGTCCAACAAAGATTCCCCAACCACTGAAATATACAATCCTTTTGCTCCCAGTCCTGCACGAAGCATCGGGCGATCAGCACCTCCAACACCACCGTCGAATTCACAGTCAAACGAAATCGAAGCAAGCCCCGAAGTGATCCGAATCACCAACGCTTCGAATAGATCCCCGTTTACAACTCCAACTAGTTACAATTCCGACAGAACCGGCAACAATAGTCGAGAATATGAGACTCCACCGAAAGATCGGCCGAGCAGCGATGGAACTCCGTATGGTGAGCCCAGTCGACCTCACAAGACGGCATCTGCAGAAGCACGAGCGCGATACCAGAAAGCACTGCAACCTCGTGGATCTAACGCAAATGGCTCGCAATCGCCTTCCACGACTCCGCATAGAATACCACCTGATGATGATGTAGAAGTTCCCAAAACGGGAGGGTTCATGATGCCTAGCCCGTCTTCTCTATTGAAGCGTATTCAAGATCGAAGGAAACATAAAGAACAAGGTGGTAGTTCCGATCCTTCGTTAATGCAGGAAAACTTTGAGCCCCATTCTGAGGAAATGCACGAACAATACCAAAGCCCAGGAACTCCTGAACATTACTCTATGGCAACGCTCGGCATGACCAAGGCTCGTCGAGCGGTCAAGCAACCAATATCATACGCTGAACCAGCATTGAATACCAAGATTCGACAAGGACACTCATATTTTCCCAAAAGTGACGAACCAAGAATTGTAACCCCCGAGCAAGTGACACATGCCGCATAAACGATGCTACAAGTTCCGTATTTTGAAAATTTCTATAGTTCTGGACATCCAAGTGTAAGAATATTATTAGCTGACTGGCGTTGTATATCTCTCATAATATCAACAACAAAAACGTCCAGTACGATAGAATACTCCAAGATTTTTCCTCACAGCAAGCGTGCTGGAGCAGCTACATTTGGATCCTTGTCGAACATTAGCCTCAAGTTCCAAGGACCGAAATGCAGCACTGGGTGATGGATCACTTTATACGCAACACGTTTACATTACGGTGGGTAGATGACTTGTACCAACATCATAGCAAACTTTCTTGAACGGATGGATTGTGCCGACCGGAAGATTTTTAAAGCTAAAAAAGCTACACCATCGGGTGTTTTCGTTTTTCACCAACGTTAAATGCATGCGTACTTATAGAGTCTGGTTTATCGTGTAGCTGGCCCCCATACCTGGTATCGTCACAAGTGCAAGGAGCAGGTACGTTCTACTTAGTACTTTTTTCGCGGTCATTTCACGAATCCTTCACCCGGAATCACAGAAGTTTGGTCGTGATTACATAATTATAGCACTTAACGCATCATTTTCGATCAACCACGATCTGTTACCCTTGGTGGTGATCAGCTCACCATTTCGCCTTTTACCTCAATACTGTCACTACGTTGTCCGAAAAATCTGGTGCAATCTTCGGTGCCATGAACTTTGAACGGTATATGTACGGACATAAAAGGGCACAAGATTTGTTTCTAGGCGCGTTCAATGCCGAAAGGGGCGAATCTCTGCTTCTTTCCGAGTGCCTCTATAACTGGCCGGGTGCACTTTGGTCAAGGGAACTACCAACGACATCATCATCATTGTTGCCTCATCACTTTGCACTGCCAGTCGACAACATCCAGACGAAAAAGTGCCATGGAATGACACTCACCTGCTGGCTAGTTCTGACAGTCATGGAAAAAGTCGTAGTACGAGGTATCATGCACCTCGTAGCTAGCGTCGTGTTATGGCTATTGTAGCTAATGCATAGATATAGTAATAACAATTTACCGCGAGCGAAGCACCAGGAAAGCACGCGGCCGACGAGGCCCCCCACCTCACCCCTTTTGTCGCGCTTTGACATTCCTTACACAATCTGTGCTTCAAACAAGGACATGGTCGTCCTGGTGGGATCTTGAGCATCACCTTGTTGTGTTTCTTGCTTGGCCTCTTTGCCAGAAGGAGGAGCAGATGGCGCTTCTCCTCCTGACATGCAATGTGTCTGTATTTCCACTGCCGTGTAGTAGACAAGAAAGCACACGGCAATTCCAATGATCATGCTCCCCAATGCTTGCCAAATGCGGTGCTGTATCACTTCCTCTGGCCCCATCACCGAGGCAAGTGTTACCGTCAATCCTATCACCGTACCGACACTCCAGTTGGCTGCTCGAATCGGCAAGGACAAATTTAGCTTTCTCTTCCGAGCATGACTAGCAAGAATAGCCAGGTAGACAAGAAGCATGATGTCCGAGTACAAGAAGGACATTTCATAAAAGATAATATCCGTCCACCTTTCCAATCGGACGGAATAATTGTCAGGTTGGGTTGGGTTCCCAACAATGGTTGCCATGCCAAGACGGATTGATTGAATAAAAGCCAGCTCCATTAGAGCCCCAAACAAAAAACCAGCCAAGAGAAATCTTGGCCGCAAGTAAAGGAAGAACTTCTTGGATGATGATTCTGGCGATGGTGATCGGTTAGAACATCTATTCGTCTGTCGGCTCCTTCTTGGCTGCTGGCATGATGATGTTGGTGCATCCTCATCATCATAGTCATTGTACTCTGCGCGGTGAGTAGTATGATTACATACTACAAGTAGTGGCTCTGCCATATTTTCGTTGTTCGATGGACAAACTAGTGACATGACCTTCCTTTTATTGATTGATGCTGATGCTGATGCTGTTGAGGATGAGCCTTGATATTGATTTCTCGATATCAGTTTTGAAAATTTGTGGGATATATTGCATAATTTTATGAAAAAGCACTGGGACCCTTGTACTCCATGAAAACCGGTTGGTCGCTTCGTGGAAATCTCCAAAAGCGAAGCGCATGACGGAACTTGTGTCACAGAACTGTCGTGGGTTCTTCAACTTGTAGAAATTGTATCGGGTAGAGGCAAAACGTATACCTGGTATCGAGGTACAAGTAGTACCAGGTACCAGGTACAAGTACCAGGCACAAGCTTTTTACAGCTACAATAACTTTTCATGCAAGTCAGAGTCATTACTCCTAGAATGCCAAACCGGATTCCGAATTCCCAATTTGCTGTTTACCCGACGAACGCGCCGTCCAGTCTTGAAAATTAACCGTTTCTTTCGCAAACGCGCAACTGCTGTACCTGGTACCAGGTACCAGGTATGATACGTTGGAATTGTACCTAGTTGCACTCGGCACGAATCTCTTTCTCATTTTCACTCCACCCCATTCTCAAAACACTTTTCACCAATCAGTCCGTCCAGGAAGTGTAAACTTGTCTTGGATCTACCGGTAGGAGGAGTTGGCTGCTTGAATGAGAACAATGTGTGTTCTTGTGCGGTGGTTTCGTTCCATGCTCCTGATTCAAATTCTTTGGATTCTTCAGTATTCATGTCATGCGTCGGAACACAGCAACGACCGTCCACATTCTCCAACACAACCTACCGTTACAATTGCAACTCTTCGTCGAGTATGGCGCAGTGGAGAATCTGATTCCATATCATCACTATTGGCAGATCTTGCAAACTTGCAACATCTGCAAGGTCACAGCATGATTGTTACACCCATTAATTCCAAGGGCAGTGATTCTTCTTACACCAAATCTTGGACGAACGATGAATGGGGTTACTATCAAGCACGATCCTTACGTCGCTATGGACGACATTTGGTGTCGTGGACAAAATCTCCTACAGCCCGAGCTGTACTGCCTACAGTGGGAGCATTAATGCTCTGGAGTGCCTTGGTCTATCATATATTTCATAATCGCTTTCCTACTCTTTTGCCATGGGTAAAGGATGCTGATTTTGTCATTGGCTTGGGATCTTTTACCGCACCTATTTCGTTACTTCTCGCTCTTCGAACCAATCGGGCATTGAATCGACTGTTAGAAGGTCGTTCCATGTGGGGGGCTCTAGTCCGAGCCAGTACAACATTAGCAGGGTTGGCGGCAACATATATTCAACCACAGGAAGCCAATGTAGCTCTCTTGATGGGTCGATATCTTGCCATACTTGGATGGTGTCTCAAGGGTTTTTTACGGAATGAAGACGATACCGAGGTATTACGGACGGTTCTCCCTCCGGATGAGGCGACTTGGATGGAACGATCGCCGGGCGATCATCCCACGGCGATTATTTGCCGATTACGACAATTGATTGCCTCACAAGTCAAAGACTTGCCCTTGGTTGCTGCACAAGCCATGGAAGATCGGTTAGGAGAACTAGAACTAGTTGTCGGAACCTGCAAACGGTTACTCGGTAGTCCTATTCCTCCCACCTATACCCGACATACCTCCCGTGTCTTGTGTTTATATCTGGGAATGGTACCATTCGCCTTGGTTGGGAATTCCCAGGCTGGACTATCGGCCATCTTGGTCAATGTGGCCTTGTTAAGTTATGTCTTTGTGGGGATCGATGAGATTGGTGTCGAAATTGAACATCCCTTTCCATTGTTGCCCATGTATCATTTATGCAAAGTTACACAAGACAATGTCGGCAATCAATTCATCATGTCTTGACAATCTACCTTGATTCCACTTGTCCGCCATTTATGGCCACGATCATCCGCGCCTCGGTCCTTTTGACATGGAACGAAGCGGTTGATCCTAGAACGATTATCATGCAGAGTTGGATTGTACCCAAAAAGTCACAAGCAAAAACGATTCGGTCAATTTCTACCAATTCTGGATGATCCACTATGAAACGAATGTCCTTTTACAATTTTCAATCACTTTTTCTACTATAATGGAAAATGCCTTCAATACTTCAAATGGATGGTGGATGGCACTTCAAGGTGTGCTTGGGAATTCTTGGCGACCATGATCATGTTGGCAAGTTCTCCACTTTGAAAGGCCGTTTGTGTATCGCTATTCCCTCCCAGAAATTTTCCATTGATCCATACACTGGGAACGGTGGCTTGCCCGGTCATGGCCCGTAACTGTGCTTGAATCAATTCCCCATTGATCATGTGATCTAGTTCATATACTTTAGGCTCCCAATTGTTCCGTTTCATCAAAGCCTTGGTATTCTGACAATAGGGACAATAAGATTTAGCAAAGATGACAATGTTATGTTTCGTCACTGCCTTGGTGATTAATCTTTCAATGTAATTGTTGTTGGTGGGTTGGCTTGGCATTTCTGTCGATTGGAAGGAAATTTTGCCTTGTGGTAGACGTGAGTTGTTTTGTGAATGTATCATCTTGATGATTTATTCTTTCTTTCTTTTTATGAGACTCTGGAAAAAGTCATGCCACAGGCCAAACGTTTTGGTAGTGGTGTAGTGGCGTAACATAAAGGCGTTTCGAGTTCAAAAATGTTCCGTCCAGTGATCGAAACTGCACGGGCACGAAAGTCAGAAACCCCTTGAGCAGCCTTTTTTTTCCTGGCGCTATGATTTGGCCATTGTTTTCATTTTTCAATATATGATAACTGCACAAGCAATATGTCTCGTGTGTCCCTTTCTTTAAAACAAATGATTGTCTAAAAGTTAATGACACAGAATGCTTGTACCATGCTGATGTTGTTGTTTGTTCTTGATACGTGTGCCGAGTGCCGAGGTCGACGTTTGGTCGTCCGAGTCGATGCATTGCGTCAAACTCCAACTAACTGTAGCGGGAGAATCAAAAGTGTGGAAAGAGTCGACCATTACGATCCACAATACCCATGCGGTCCACCGAAAAAACACAGGGACCTCACAAGAGTACAACCGGTAGAGGTGTTGCCGAATACAACCGATAATGATGATGACCGTGTGGCAAAAGCGGAACCAGCATCCCAACAAACCTTGGAAACATGGTTGAATGGGAATTCAGTCTTAGCTTTTTGAGCTGAATTTGTCCAAAAGTCTATCAAAACATGTTTCTTGGAGGTTAATTGGCTTGGTACCAAAGCAACTGAAACATCAAGTTGCTGCAAATACATCGGCGTGTCCCCCCACGATTATTATTCTAGTGTCGAGGGGACTCAAAGTCGAATTTCTCCCCAGTCTTTCGTCAACTTAAAAATATCGGAAGGAGTTCGAAAGTATTTCTTCAGAGTAATGCATGGACTGGCAGGACTGGCTTTAAAGATATAATCCGCGGGCTCGTGGTTACGCTAACCGTAGTTCCATGTCAACCATCAGTGGTGGCTGAGTGACATGCCGATATCCGTAATTGAAGTTGGTATACCGTTTCACTGCCTCTGGGATCCTACTGCAGCGTTTTTTACCTTGGTAGGGGAAAGAGGCCTTCTGCGACAATGACTTTGTCATAGGTTTTCCCCTCGCTCTATTCTCCAATATTCCATGAGAAAGTGGACTTGTCGAAGACCCCTACCACATCGCAGCATGGCCCATTAGGCAAAGAGAGGAGGTTGTCCAACAACTCTGGTTCTTCCATACAAAGATAATTGATACGACGATACAAATTGACTTGTCCAAGCAAAATCCAAGGTGCCGCCAAATCTTAGTTCTAGCTTACATGCAAAACTGATACCTAGCTAGCGTTATGGCTATTGTAGCTAAATGCATAGATATAGTAGCAACAAGTCACCAGGAAGCAACGGGAATGCTCGCGGCCGATGGCGCCCCCTCCTCACCTTTTATCGTACTTTGTCATTCCTTACACAATCTGTGCTTCAATCAAGGATGTGGTCATCGTTCTGGCATCATGAACATCACCTTGTGCTTCTTGCTTGGCCTTGTCATCATCCCAAGGAGAAGGAGTTGGCGCTTCGGAAAAACAATGTGTTTGTATTTCCACTGCTGTATAATAGAGTAGAACAAAGCACACGGCCATGCTCCCCAATGCTTGCCAAATGCGGTGCTGTATCACCACCTCTGGCCCCATCACCGAGGCAAGTGTTAGCGACAATCCTAGCACCATACCGACACCCCAGTTGGCTGCTCGAATCGGCAAGGACAAATTTAGCATTCTCTTCCGAGCATGACTAGCAAGAATAGCCAGGTAGACAAGAAGCATGATGTCCGAGTACAAGAAGGACGATTCATAAAAGATGATATCCGTCCACCTTTCCACCCGGACGGAATAATTGCCGGGTTGGGTTGGGTTCCCAACAACGGTTGCCATGCCAAGACGGATAGATTGAATAAAAGCCAGCTCCATTAGGGCCCCATACAAAAAACCAGCCAAGAGAAATCTTGGCCGCAAGTAAAAAAATAACCTCGATGATTCAGGAGATGATGATGATCGGTGGGAAGATCTACTCGTCTGTCGTCGGCTCCTTCTTGTCTGCTGGCACGATGATGATTCATCATCATAGTCGTTGTACCCTTTGCGGCGAGTACTAGTATGATTACATGCAAGTAGTGGCTCTGCCATATTTTCATTCGATGGAGCAAAGAATGACATGACCTTTCTTTCACTGATGGATGCTGAGGCTGATGATAATGATGACTTGAAATTGATTTCGCGATGGTAAAACCGGTGTAACTTTACTTTAATACAGTGGGACTCTTGTGCAGCTGGCACTCCATGAAAACTGGAAGGTCGCTTCGGCTTTGGTATATATTTTACGTTATTTATTACCTTTGACACCATCCAAGACCACCAACTTGCGTCACAGAACTGTCACAGGTTCGGCATGACGTATGCCAGGTACTAAATAGTACAATGTACCTGGTACCTGGTAACAATTTCGGGCATTTGTCGCAAGAACGAGGCATTGGGTGACCTACACGAACTTTACCAGTACGTGGTACCAGGTACTTTTTACAGCTACCTGGTACTGTACCGGGGGGTACCTGGTACTTGTAATTGTGATTCACACCCACCGGTGTCACTGATTTTATGATATCCGAGTCGTTCGTTCACGAATCCATCGCCTGGACTCCAAATTCCCACAAGGGTTAACTGTCACAGCCAGTCTTACTAACAGTAAGGCCCTGTCCATAGGGGCCACAAAAGTTACCCAACTCTCGCAACAAGGAGAAAGAATTGTCGAACACGAGAACAGTGGATGTGGAGCATTCGTTGCTACCCATTCAACAAAAGTCGTCAACGAAACAAGAATCAAAGCTGTCATCCCCAACCCCTGACGATGGTGAGGGTGCCATCGATGGAATCTCATCGTCAGGAAATGGCAAACTGGACATCTTGTTCGCGACAATGATACGGATAACTACCGGTATTTAAAAAGGTTGGTTGTTAGTACCAAGCAAGGACTACAGGACTACTTCGATCAACGGGGTAGGGTGAAAATTAGAACAAGGTGGGGAACTTTTTGCTGTACCTGGTACAGGGGGTGATTTTGTGCTTTTCAATGCACAAAAACGGTTGAGAAACAGACATACACTAGTGGCATCATTTTAGCGACCTATGGACAGGGCCTAATAACGTTAGTAGTTACTAACCTACGGTAGTATGTTACCCATCATCTTCTCTTTTCCACTCGATTCTTTACCTCCCGTGTCTGGTGTGTGATCTGGGAATGGTTCCATTCGCCTTTGTTGGGAATTCCAAGGCTGGACTATCTGCCATTTTGGTCAATGTGGCCTTGTTAAGTTATGTCTTTGGGGGGATCGATGATTTTGGTGTCGAAATTGAACATCCCTTTCCATTGTTGTCCATGTATCATTTATGCAAAGTTGCACAAGACAAATGTCGGCAATCAATTCATCATGTCTTGACACTACACCACCATTTCACTTCTACGTCAACTACGGCCATGATCATCCGTACCGTGGTCCTTTCAACATGGAACGAAACGAAACGAAACGATAGATTGATCCGAGTACGATTATCATGCAGAGTTGGATTGCTCCTAAAACGACACAAGCAAAAACGATTCGATCAATTTCTACCAATGATGGATGATCCTTTATGAAACGATGTCCTGCTACAATTTTACAATTACTCTTCTACTATACTGGAAAATGCCTTCAATACTTCAAATGGATCATAGCTCAAGGTGCTGTTTGGAATTCTTGGTGACCGTGATCATCTTGGCAAGTTCTCCACTTTGAAAGGCCGTTTGTGTATCGCTATTCCCTCCCAGAAATTTTCCATTGATCCATACACTGGGAACGGTGGCTTGCCCGGTCATGGCCCGTAACTGCTCTTGAATCAATGCCCCATTGCTCATGTGATCTAGTTCATATACTTGAGCCTCCCAATTGTTCTGTTTCATCAAAGCCTTGGTATTCTGACAATAGGGACAATAAGATTTAGCAAAGATGACAATGTTATGTTTCGTCACTGCCTTGGTGATTAATCTTTCAATTGAATTGATGTTGGTGGGTTGGCTTGGCATTGTGATTTTGTTTTGTGGTAGACGTGAGTTTTATTGTGAATGTATGATATTGATGATTTATTCTTTCTTTCTTTTTTATGAGACTCTGGAGGTGGTGGTGACTACTTCTGTTGCGTAGGGCTTCGGTTCAAACGTGTTCCGTCTTGATCGAAACTGCTCGGGCACGAAAGTAAGAAAAGCCCTTGAGCAGCCATTTTTCGGGCCCTACGAATCGGTCATTGTTTTCTTTTTTCAATGAAACGATAACTGCTCAAGCAAAGTCTCGTTTGTCCCTCTCTTTACAATGATGAAAAGAGATACGGACAAAATGCTTGTTGTTCTTGGTTCTTGCCGTTAGTCTGACGTTTGGTCGTCCGAGTCGAAGCAAGGCGCTTTCGTACCTTTTCTGAGGATGACTGTGTTGTGAAACCATTGATGCCATCGTGCGTCTCCAAACTCCGGCCACGAGTAGCTTTTAACAAATACAGGTTTTGTGTGTGCAATATCGGTATTATATTCGGGTTTGTCAAGAATGGAACCGGAACTTACTAGTACACAAGCGGGAGAATCGACAGCCGGTGGGGAGAGTCGACCACTACCATCCACAACAACCCCTATGAGATCCACGGCAGGACCACAGGGACCTCCCGAGAGTACTATCGGTAGTGGTGGTGAATCCCAAGGCTCGAAACTAACCTTGCTTCATCAAGATATCTTTTTAAGTAAGTGCCTATGCACACACAAACACGCACAAACATGGTCGAAGAACCAAAGATACTCATACACCAAGTCCATTTTGTTATTATGACGATGATGACAGATTTTCCAGACGATTATGATTTAAGAGATTTGTCATAATTTATGTTCACATTGGAAAAAGTGGGCTGGAACCTGGCATTGAAGACAAGATGAAAACGAAAAAAGAAAGAGGTGCGGCCAATACAACCGATCGTGATGACCGTTTGGCAAAATCTGCTGTTAGTAAAAAACAATGGAAACATCATGGGGATGGGAATTCTATCTTTAGCCTTTGGTAACTACAAACTAGCTGAATTTTTCCACAAGTCCATCGAAGCTTATTCCTTGGATGTTTATTGGGTTGGCTTGGTACCCAAGCAACTTCAACATCACATTGCTGCTGTACATACGATTATTATTCTAGTCTTGAAGGAACTCAAATTCGAAATCCTTCCAGTCTTTCGTGAACCAAAACCAATTGGAAGGAGTTCGAAAGAATTCCTTGAGAGTAAAGCGTGGAGAACTGATAAAGGGAAAGAGCTCTTCCGCGACAAAGTCCTTGTCATGGGCTTCCCCTCGCTTTATTCTCCAATATTCGCTGAGAAAATGGACTTGTCGAAGACCCACTACCACATCCAAGGGAGGTGGCAGCAAGGCCCACCAGGCAAAGAGAGGAGGTTGCCCCTTGAGTGTGTCCAACAATTCTGGTTCTTCCATACAAAGATCATTGACCCGACGATACAAGTTGACTTGTCCAAGCAAAATCCAAAGTGCCGCCAAATCCAAAATGAGGTCACTTCCTGGTAATGGAAGAAAGGATAATGGAAACCCCACAATCACTCCATAGACAAAGGGAAATAATGTTCCATACCCTCCAGCCCCCGATACTGGTTTCCCGTTTTGCAGTTCATATTGGTAAAGTTCTTCTTCCACTGAAAATTTGTAATATCCATACCATCCCAGGGCTGTTGGAACCGAACCCAAGATGGTAAACCAAACTGGTCGGGGAATACCCGGAACCTCGGGGGGTGCAATCAATTTGGAAACGACATCCTTGCCAGCTGTTCCAGCAGGTTGGATTTGGACATAGTCACGGACTGGTTGGATGACAAGTTTTTTCCAAAACTCGTTGGTTCCGATACAAAAATCATTAATCAACTTTTCATTATCCTTGAAGAAATCTCCCGTTTTTTCACGTGTTGTTGTCGTGGAATAGCACTTCGTCACTGACCCTTTGTAGTGGTTCCCTGTCTGTGGTTGCGGCGCATTCAAAAAACTTGCCACGGGTGAAAGAGATCCAAGTAGGATCACTAACAGGTGAAACAATCCTTTCATAAACAACCCATACATGTTGTTGCTATCCAATTTATTACCACCTCTCACAACTTCGTCGCCTTGCTTGTTGTTTGGCCACTCGCATGATGATTGCAGAATGAGAAACAAAAATAATGTGGCCAATGGTCCGAATGACTGACGCATCGCTTCTGTGCGAGACGACTCACTAGACCAAACGAACCATTTGACCGTCCTTCTCCAACAACCTCTATCGGTAAAAAACGAAGCAAACGACAGCCTAAAAAAACTTTACTCTATTTCAAGTCATGTTTTGAATGCTAGTGATTGCTGGACCTACGATGTAGCGAAAAATGCTGCTCTACCGTTTAGTGCGGCTTCCCATCGTGTCTAGCAAGGTTCCAATATGACCCTTTTTCTACTAGGGTTCCTAGTGTCTCATCCATTATACTTGTACACAATGTGTTTCATTAACCACTGCATAGTAGAACACAGATATAGCTCTTTTTTCGTGAGGCCATTACCGGTGGGCTAGAAGGACGAAAAACTGGGCCACGAGGGCGAAAACAAATACTACACCCACAACCACCGGCCCCCATCGGTCTTCATATGGTCCAGGAGATCTTGAGGCAATCATATATGTTCGTTTCGAGACTATAAAGTGTGAAAGTATAAAAGATGAGTGATTGGTTCGGAACGCGCAAGCAAAAAGATTGTATCGACAAAAGATTCCTTGACACGAAACCAAGATTCCACTCACATTGTGACATTGCATACAGGATAATTCCAATGGCCACGGGTAACAAGAAAACCGATATCCAATCTGTGACACTGCCCGCCTCGGAATGTGATCCAAGAGCCATGGAAATACCAGCCAAAAGAATTCCAGTGTGCATCCACTGCAAATAGGTCCGTTCTCCGGAAAAAAAGAGGTTTGGGAGCTGCCTTTTTCGCACTTTCGTCCAGCGCCGAAAACTTGACACCTCGCGGCTTTCTTGGTCCAAATACTTTTTCTACAGCTGCATTCAATCCACCGTCACTTGGTTGGTCTTCCTTCAAGGGATCCAAACGAGCACTCAATTTCTTTGTTGCCTCTGCGGCGGTAGAGGTGGATCGCATCATACTCTCCACCCTTTGAAGCGGAGTCAGTTCGGATTCATCCTATCCGTCCAACAGAAACACAAATGGTGTCAGCCAAGAAGATATTACAGTAGAAATTCTGCACGTGTGCATGTGAAATTGTACAAGTACTCACAACGAAATTCAAAAGCTTGGGAGCAAAATCATCGGGATCCACACTAGCTGGGATCTCGTCGACGTCAACACCATCGTCACCAGCATCTCGAACAGAAACCGATGTGCCGGGATTGTGAGGTACAAAGTATGGTTGGTTTACTACTGGCGCCATGGCTTGCTTGGTTTGACGTATAAATGCGGTCTACAATTTCTCGTGTCCATCGTGCACTCGTTCATCGTCTACGTTGCCCAACCGACACCAGCTGGGAGTTCGTGGCGAACTCCAATGAGGCTTCACCTTCGTGCTATCTCGGGACCCTTCGCCTCATTTGAATCTGTCGTGAATCTAACTGACATCCTTCGTGATGGTTATATGAATGGGAATCGCTCGCTGATTCGTACCTAATCAAATACGTCGCAATGATGTCGTGAGCATCGTCATCTGTTGACGGTGCGCGATCGAATCCACAATGTGGGAAACCCAAACCACGTGAAAAACCAGAATTTCAACCGACTTGTCGATTCTTCCCACATCTTTTTTTCTCGAATTTCAAGTCTTTTTGCTTGCGTTCCGAACGGTTGACCATGCCCGAGACGACACCCCTCCTCTCCAATGCTGATGGAGCGAACTATTATTTCCTGAATAATGGAGCCGAAGGAAAAGCGTTATCATTTCGAGGTGCAGATAGAAGTGCGGTTGTCGAGGGTATTCCCGATGGATCTCATGCGGCTGAATTCGAGCCGAAAAAACTTGGCCCAAAAAGACAGGTATGCAAATTCCGTATTCCGTGCCGCGATCTCTGTATTTCATGGTCGAGTGGGAATCTTACAAGGTATCGGTTCTCATTTTTAATTCTAAATTCTCTCTTGTCACATGTTGGTGAAAATGCAAATCGACCCTGGTTCGGGCAATGCCTGGTTTCCATGGTGACGACGACAGGTAGTAGCAGCACCCACCAACAAAAAAGAGAATGACAGAGAACCAAATTTCTTTAGCAAACTGTTTTCCAAGAAAAAAGTCGATCATGTGAAAGCACCGAGTATGGTGAAACAACGAAAGGCACCCATCAAGGTGGAGCCCAAAGTATTCTTTGCCAACGAGAGAACGTTCCTGGCGTGGATGCACATTTCAATCATATTGGCAGGTGCCTCCATTGCAATTTTGGCATTTTCGGGGTCCAATGAGAACCCGGGATCACAAATTTATGGGGTGGTAATGCTACCAGTGGCGGTTGCGTTTATTGTATACGCCATGTATCAATGTAAGTACAAGTGGTTGCATCCTTGTGTTTGTGAGGAAAACGATGAGTGGATCATTTGACTGACAATCAATCCCTCGTACTTCTTTTTTTTCAGATGTACGAAGGGCCTACATGATTCGAAATAAGCATCCAGGTCCCTACGAGGACACGGTTGGCCCCGTTGTTCTGGGAATCCTGCTCATGCTCTCGATTGTTACCCAATTTGCCATTAAGCTTTATTCCATGTCAATTTAGCCCCACTTTGATTCCACGCAAAACTTGGAGAACATTGAGAGCGCGGTTACAAAATTCACGAGGTGCAGATTTTCACATTCTGCGTTTTGAGATCAATAATCTTCAAAAATGTAGTTTGCTAAGATTATTACAATTATCGTCTCGCATACCATCAAGCGGCCATTTTGGAATTATTTTGTAAGTCAACTTTTGGTTGATTGCTTGGAATGAGGGAATGCGTTCAGCACTGATATATATTGCAAGTACGTAGACAGGAGACAGATATAGGTCATTGTCAGAACATCCACGCCACTCAAGGCACACAGAGCTCTCGGGTGGTTGCAGCAGCTTGTAATGAAAAAGGTTTACACCGCCAGGCAGGGCCTACCGTCATCAAGTGGGAGGAAGTGATTGCATCCAGTTGACCATGAGCTTGTTGACTACTTCTGGAGCTTCATCGTGAGGACAGTGTCCCACATTCGACAAGACTACCAAGTCAAACGCGCTTTTTTCTTGGTTGACATGTTGGTGATATTCGGTCGCGGGATGCATTCCCCGATCGGGTGGTGTCCAGGGATCGGCCCCTCCCCAAATGGCCAAAACCGGACATTCCAATTGAGGTAGAATGGATTCCGGTGTTGGTCCGGCTGGACCACCCATGACTTTGAGAAAGACCGTCTCGGCACCCTCATCATTCCCTGGTTCGAGTAACAGTTCCATCAATTCATCATCCACTTTGGATTCATCGCGGTAGACCCCTTGGAGTTTCAAAATCGATTCAATATTTTGTCGCGTTTTAAAATTGGAGAAAAAGTAATTACCGATCCGTGGTCCCAACATGACTTGGCGGAAAAAGAAAATTATGGGACGCAACAATGGTGGAATATCCTCCTGACGAAAGGCCGTCATGCCCGCCGAACAATTGAACAATACCACGCCTCGAACCAGGTCCTTGAGCTTGGCGGCAACAGCCAAACTACAAAGACCACCAATGGAATTTCCAGCAATCACCCATTTCTTCTTCCTAGAAGTTGAGGAGGAGGATGGAAATTCGACATCCATGGCTACTGTAAAGTCACTCAATAGTTCTGTAAAGAGTTCAATCGAATATTCCACATGAGCTGGTTTGTCCGAGGCACCAAATCCCAATAGATCAATCGCATATACACGATAGCCGACATTGGTCAAGGCAGGAAATTGATATCGAAAATGTCCTACATTGGCACCAAACCCATGAATGAGGAGTATGGGCGGACCATTTGATGGACCCTCCACTCGATAATTGATAGTGTGCGCTTGTCCGTGATGGTGCCACACAAAGGTATCATGTTTTCGTTGAATTCGGGGCCCTAGGACCATCCTAGTCGGGTCTTCCGCGACAAGGACACTATTATTATTGATCTCCAAGGTAGTATCATTCACTTGTTCAGGAAGCACCCCATTTTCTTGATAGTAGAGTCTTGGAGATTGTTGGGCAAAGACGCTTCGCATTGCGACTCCTGAAGGCAGGGTTGAAAACGGTTCCGCGGCATGTGCTAGCAAAAGGATTATCATTGCCATCATCCCCATTCGAGATGGAACAACCTTGGCGGAATAGATCACCACCGAATCGATGGATGGAGTTGTTGTCATTGTGTGAACCAAAATCGCCAGAGAATATCGGAACGATAGATCGAATGTCCGTTGCGAAAGAACAAATGACAACAAGTACAAAAACAAGTGGAAGGAACAATTCCCACTACTCTGTACAGAAACTGTGACAAGTTGGGAAGGCAATGAAAGAGTCACGTGGCTTCCCTTTCTATGGCCTTACCAACGTCAAGTCGATCGTAATAA
Organism: Nitzschia palea; assembly: GCA_019593585.1. Lineage (NCBI taxonomy): Eukaryota > Bacillariophyta > Bacillariophyceae > Bacillariales > Bacillariaceae > Nitzschia > Nitzschia palea. The sequence continues at coordinate 523 of SWEM01000460.1, read as the reverse complement.
TCGTCGATAAAATAACACCAATCCCTCTATGAAAAAAAGAATTCCGGTCGACTTGTAATAGAACAACCAATAGAAAGCAGGTGTCACCAAGTGGGATTACCGGTACCAAAAATGCTGCCGACTAATCGGACCAGACCGATTCGTATGGGTCAATCGGGTTACGATACGAAGTTATCCGAGGTCTGTAATGACCTCGTCGAATATGGGGTGTGGGGGAGAGCTTTGGCAAAACTCCGGGTGCTTTTCGGCACTCTCATATGCCACCCTTTTAATTAAAACTCTCGAAATATCCTGTAAAAACTTTAGTCAAAAAAATTATTTAGGAGGCTGGAAACGCCCTGATAAAATTGTTTTTGTCGTGACGACATCAAACTTTAGCGGAGATTGTCGTGTCTCTATCATTCATGTCTTTCAGAAGCCTGATATCTATGCCTTTTGTTTGCGCTATCATCAGTATATGCCTATAATATGTGCCTTCTTTAGCGTAATGGGACAGACAGTTTGGAGAAAATGCATCCTTTAC
>SWEM01000045.1:0-102967 GCA_019593585.1 Nitzschia palea | reverse complement strand
GAATCGCGGGTTCATCGTTCCCCTTGCGGCGTATATTCCACCTTCGCCAGGTGCAGGTACTTGTACACAGTCAGTAGAACAAGAAAATAGAAAATGTTCACCAGAAGCGATATATGAACAGTGAAATACAAAAAAGATTGGTGTTCACAAAAAAGAAATTTTGAGCTCGAAAAAGCCAAAAAGTGATGCCGGTGGGATTCGAACCCACGCCAATGAAGAATGGAGCCTAAATCCATCGCCTTAGACCACTCGGCCACAGCACCTTGGTGACAAACTCGATTAATTTACAGTACATATACATTATTGAAAAGAGATTTGAAATTCGCTTCGCACGTCACAGCAAGTCACAACTTTCCGTGATCATTTTTGAGACGATTTGTCATTCATGGATTCATGGAGCATGTGCCAGGGTGTCTTTGATTGAAACAATGCATCTTCGAGCTCTAGGTTTTTGTGGTGTCGATGATTCGGTAAATCCAAGGTTGCTTGGGCTTTACAGCCACTCGTACCCATTTGTCGAATTCGGTGTACTATTCAGGCCGGACAAGGAGGGACAACCTCGATACGCTACGACAGAATGGGTGGAACAACTGGCCAGTGTTGCTGCAAAATCACAAAGGAAGATGAAACTAGCAGCTCATTTATGTGAGCAAGAGTAACGAGGTTCTGCTTGGAGATGATTCCTTTCTCAAGGTATTGACAGCGTGGGGATTTCAACGAGTGCAGATTAATGCCACTGCCGTCAACGGGGTGGACACGTCCCGTCTTGCCGAATCCGTCGAGACATTTTTGAAGGTGGTTCATAGTCATCCTCAGCTAGAGTTCATTTTGCAAAAGAACGAAGAGACAAAGCCTCTTTGGGATGGTTTGTTGGCACTTGACAACGATATCGCGGGTAGCGGGTACTTGCCAAAAAATGTTTGCATGCTCGTTGACGAGTCCAAGGGGACTGGTGTCTTGGCTTCGTCATGGCCCACTCCTCCAACTGAATACTCCATTGGATACGCGGGAGGTATAGGGCCTCGCAATATTGAAAAGGTCTTGGACGATATCATGGTGGTTGCAAAAGGAAACAATGTTTGGATCGATATGGAAAGTAGTCTGCGCAGTATCAAAGATGAGCGAGATGTATTCGATTTGAATAAGTGTTACGAAGTGATCGACGTGGTATGCAAAGCTGGGCTTTACTCGCATCCGGAATTTCTTTGCTGATTTGTGAAGGGCTTCTAGGGAGTCCTTTGAGGTCAGGGTGACGTGATTGGCTCCTCACGACAAGTGGTCAGTAAATCGACCAACAGTAGGCGTGGAAGACCATGGTTCCCTTTCCTCTGGAGTTCCAAAGGTTGAAGAGTCGCGCCTTCCGAACTTACTGTTAACTCCAAACTTCCCAGTTTTCCCATGTCTAGAACGTAGTTCGGTGATTGCTTGGAAATGCTGCAGGTTCTCGCACACTGAGTGAAACTCTTATACTCTGTTATTTAGAAAGGTAATCGGTAGGTCAAAGCACTAACAGTAAGAGAGATCGTGCCTGATATGACATACCAGGTAGTGGTATCTATCTATATTTTAACAAAGCAGCTTTTTGCCTCTTATGATCACATGATTCCATCAAGTCACGGATACGTAACTCGAGACCCGACCTTCCTCATCACCATCCGTTTCGCATTGTGATGTTTCGTTCTGTCATAGCGGAAAGATTCTATTTCATTAAAGCGCCAAGCAGTTCTGCACATCGGTACCCATATTCGAACATTAGTGACATCTTTATCTCTAAATCGGGAAGGCAACAAAGCGATGACACTGCAGGTAGATGATGCCCGTCGCAAACGCAAGGAGGAAGGTAAACTTAAGAAGCGTCAGCGCATTGAAGAATCTGGCGGGGCCCGGCCTAGGTCCGCCAAGGCTTCCAAAACGGAAACGGATCCTTCATTGGTTGTTCCGTCCAACTCAACAACCAAGGATTCGACTCAGGCGAAGCCAACCAAAAGCTCCCCGTCCAGTAAACCACAGGATGATCGAAACAGGCAACCCTCACCGAGTAATCGTCGTCCGAAAAATTCTACATCTAGCCACCGATTTGGACGAGTCATGGAGTCCGTTCCATGTAGAAACAAGGCAAGATTCTCTACCTTGAGTATCGCAGTCCCCGGCAGTGTGTTATCAAACTGTCAAACAAAGGAGTTGCGAACCCTCATGGTTGGTCAAATTGCTCGAGCTGCCACCATTTATCATGTCGACGAGATTATTGTGTTTGATGACAAACTGGGACGGAAAGATCATCGCCGAACGGATTGGAGAAAGAATAACGATAACAGGAAAGACCACGGTAAGGATCGAGAAGCTGTAACTACGCAGAGTAATGATTCCAAAGAAGATAAAACAGAAAAGGACGATCATGACCAAGTGCGACAGCCTCGTTCCAGCCCAGAAGAGTTCATGGCGAGGCTCCTGCAATATTGCGAATGTCCCCAGTATCTCAGGCGACACTTTTTCCCCATGCATCCTGATCTTCAATTTGCTGGCCTTCTTGCCCCTGTCGATGCTCCACATCATGTACGAGCCGAAGATCATTGCCCTTATAGAGAAGGAGTCGTAATTGAAAAGAAATCCAAGGATGGTGGATCGCTTGTCAACTGTGGCATTCCGAGTCGCCCAGTCGAGTAAGTGTATGGTGTTTTGTTTTCATTCTGTAGTTTGCAGAATGCTCAACGGTTTCTTGTCTTTAACAACCGTGTTGAAACCCATCCGCGACACACAGGATCGATCGCAAGCTCACAGCAGGAATTCGTTGCACGGTGAAAATTGAGCCTTCTCATTACGGCAAAGCTGGCCCGATCAAGGGAACTGTTGTTTCCCCATCTGCACCACGTGAGGATAATGGAATGTATTGGGGTTATATGACACGGTTGGCAACATCCATCAATGACGTGTTCGATGGTTGTCCTTTTGAGGGCGGTTACGATCTCAAGATTGGTACTAGTGAACGTGGAGATAAGAGCGTCGAGGAGAAGAATTTCAGATTACCCAAATACGAACACTCGCTAATCGTGTTTGGTGGCGTCGCCGGTATTGAAGAATGTGTCGACGCAGATGAGTCGATCAAATTACCAGGTTCTCAAAGCAAGAAATTGTTTAACATGTGGTAAGTTCTCGCATGGGATCAACAATACAACAATCGTTGCGTTTTTTTCAGCTCATCCTTTGCAATACGTCTTTTGTGCGATTAGGTTGAACACATGTCCATTTCAAGGAAGTAGGACAATTCGTACAGAAGAAGCCGTTCTAATTAGTCTTTCGCAGCTGAGCATCCCATTAGCAAAGTCTGCCCGGACAACAGCAAAAAGCCAGGAGGTTGCTCCAGCGGTTGAATTCAGTGACGAGGCACCTTCGGAGGAAAGTAGCAGTAGTGAAGAAAGCGATTCCAATGTCGAACACAGCGACGACGAAGAGGAATAGGCAGATTGAATCGTGTAATCTTGCTTATCACAATTAGCTAGCTGATGATCCATCGACACCAACATGTTCAGATCTAGAATGTCGTACTTTCTTTCTTCCCCGTGAAATTCCTTGACCTTGTCGATGACCACTTGATATTTGTGTTGTTCCTCATTGATTACACAATTCTCTCATGAGATTGGATCGATAGAAATCAACAATTTTAATGCTTTGTCGGGTTGAGATCGCCTTGTTGTACCCAAGATCGTACTGTTCATTCCAACACTGGATTACCGTCTTCGCCAACAAGAGAACCGCTTGCGCTGTTGAATCGCATAATGTTCTCTAAAGCAAAAACCTCAGGTGTAGCACGGATAACTGCATCGTCCATGCCCCTAGACTTGAAATAATCTTCAATGTTGTTTCCTCCATTCATGCCAGGAGTCTGATTCAAATTGTCAGCAATCAAATGCTTGCTTTTGCAGCCTTTGCAAATAGCAATAACTACTCCTTCACGATACGCTGGGTGCGTTGATTATTGAGTTGATTGGATATGATTGTTGCATGGTTGAGAAAATCCAAGGCACATCGATTTTAGCATGAAAGATATTCACTTCTGCTTACCAAGTCTTGATACCATGTGTGAATTTCGAGTTTCGCAGATGTTGCAGGTGTATTGTAATTTGAATTTAGGTGATACAAACGCTGCATCAGGACAGTCGTTGGGCGGCGACGACGGCATGCCAGTCAAGAAATCCACATGGGAGTTGCTAAAGGAAGATGCTCCGAACGCCGGAAGTTGGGGGATACCCGTGGATTCTTCCTCCTCACTGTCAAACGACCGCTTGGCCTGCAGAAATCTGAAGGCAGTGCGTGATGCGGAAGCCAACGATGACTCCAGAGGACCGCCCTTAGAACCTGCCAATTGTTGGAATGCTTGACCTTGCGATGCAAGCAAGAAGAAAGAAAGGCACAAGATAGAAAGTTTCATCGGAGGTACCGGTATTGTTGTAGTGTCTCGCTCAAAATGAACATTCTGACATTCCGAGAAAGATGCATATGTCATCACCTTGGCGACGAAATTGTCATAGATCAAAGAACAATGCCAGGCTTCGTCGGAAGAAGGAACCAGATGGCGGTATTACGACCGTTAGATTCCCGCCTTGTCGTCGGAAGTACCCAGGTACGCAAGTACCAAATATACAAGTACCGGTACCTACTTAGTGGGTACTAGTATCAGGTGTGGTATTTCAATAGCTTCTTGTGCCGCGGACAATCTAGTACCTGGTGCTCGCTAGACTAGACAACGTTGCAATAGTAACTGTACCAGGAACTAGGGCAGTCATAATGTGAGAGCAAAGTAAATAGCCCTAAAATTTGTCCCCGTATTTTGTGGCTAGACTATCAAGAAAACGTTTATCAATACGCGCCAGTGTTCTCTTTGCCTCGACGGTTCTGCCCTCTTGCTGCTCGTTTTCTTGGTGCTTGTGATTCAGCTTCTTCATTGTCGGCACTGGATTCAGCGAGCGCACGGGCTCTGACGCTTGATCCGGTTCCAATTGTTCTTGTCACTGTCGAAACACCGTCTACAAACTTGGTTCGGAAAATGACATTGGCGTTGTTGAACATGCCCTCTTTTAGCGATACCACAATAAATTGACTCTGGGAGAAGTGTGTCTTAAGCATATTGCCTATGTTTTGGGTGTGACTCAAGTCGAGAGCAGCGTCAACTTCATCAAGAATGTACATCGGTGCTGGCTTGAACAGAAGTAGGGCAAGAATCAAAGATAGGGCAAGTAAGGACCGTTGCCCCCCGCTAAGCTCACTGAGACTTTCCTTCCACACGTCACCAAAGGCCACCTTGACCTCTAATCCTTCCCAAGCTTCCATTCCTTCAGGAGGCTCTAGTTTCGCAGAAGCCCCTGGTAACAGTGTAGAAAAAATTGAACCGAAGTCTTTGTTGACCTTCCGCCAAGTTCGTGATAGTTCAGTTTTCTTCTTCACGTCTAATTCGTCGATGACACTGTGGATTTTCTTCTTGTCATTTTCAACGACCTTTCTCTTTCGTAGCAACTCAGTGTATTCGCCTTCGGCCTTCTCGATCATACCCATAACTTTCTTATTGATCTTCTTGCTCAAAGAATCCTGCTCCGACTTCAGCGTTTTCAGCTCGCGACTCATCTCGCTCGGATCCGTTGCCTGGAAATCATAGTCTCCACCTACAACTCCGAACGCACTTCTCTCACTCTCGATCCAAGTGTGATTTTTTAGCAAACTGGCAACAATCTTTTCGGCATTGTGTCGTTCTTTTTCGATGTGAGAAATGGCGACCGAAAGTTTTTTAATTTCCAAGGCACAGCTCTCGGCTTTCTTCGCTACCGTCGCTTTCTGGCGCTTGATCTCGGAGAGCGCTGAGGAACATTGGGCTAGCTGGTTCTCGAACTCAGTCAGAGAGTCTCTAGCTTCATCGTAGAGTGCTTTGACCTCGCCCACCTTGATTTGGCGACTCTCTTCTTCATTAGTTGCTTCCTTGAAGGCTGTCTCAGCAAGAACAACGCTCTCTTGCGCTGCTGCAACCTCGCTCGTTAGACTTTCGATTTCCATTGAAAGTGATTGCCATCTCGATTCAGCCTGTATTGCAAGAAGTGCATGAGGAGGGAGTGGAAACAATTAATACGTAGACCCTAGTCTCTGCTGCTTACCTCGCGCGCTTGCTTGGCTTTGTCTGACGCGTTTTTCTTGGCTGCTTTGACAGCAGCCTCAATCTCATGCATACGATTCTCCCGCTTTTGAGTCAGCTCAACTTCCTTTGACTTCAATTCGTTGTACAGCTCCCATTTCTCATTCCGCTCTTTTTCCATTTCTTCGTGCTCATGTTTCGCCGCAATCAGCTCTTTCGACATTCCATGAAACTTTTCCTCCAAAACACCATACGCAGTATGCGAAAGATGCTTTTGAATACCGTCAAGCTCAGCCTGCGCGAATTCCAAAGCACCGGACAGCTCTTCATACTTCCGAGCCTTTGATTTAAGGGAGTCGTAACGTTTGTTAGCTTCCGTCAATTTTTGCGAGTCAGTTTCAAGTTTCTTCTTGCTCTGTGCAAGCTTCGATAATTCGATCAAAGTGGAACCCAAGTTGTTTTGTGACCCTCCCGAAATAGTGCCTGAGGGGTCGTAGACGTCTCCTTGAAGTGTGACCGTCCGTGTCTTGGTGGCATCGCAAATTCGGTTGGCCGCTTTGCCGTTGTCGACTACAATCGCAGATCCAAAGACATGTTCCATGGCCCCTCGGACTTCTTCGTCAAAGCCAACAAGCTCAATGGCTGGAGTCGCCTCGGCACTCATCGATTTGGCTATTTCCTTGGCCCGCTCGACAGAACTGTTCGCCACACATCTCGATTTGATTTTGTCAAGTGGAATAATAGTAACACGCCGAGCCAAATTTCCGCGCTCAATTAAAGCTTTTCCAACGATTGCTTCATCCACTACCACTTGGTATAGCTTTCCACCTGCAACAACTTCAAGAGCTGTTGCATAATCCTCTTTCTTGACTTCAATCAACTTAGCCACAAGACCCTTAACTTTGGAGCGATCGAATCCTCTCACGGGGTCAGCGTAGTCAAAAGCAAGACGTTTCTCAAGCGCAGCTGATAAGGTCTTGACAATACCAGATAGCTCTGAGACTGAGGATGTCAATTGATCCCTTTCTTGTTCTAGCAACGTGAATTCACGTTCGTTAAACGATAAATCCTGGATATCAGCACTCAGCTTGCTTGTTCTGTCTTGAGCAGAAGCTCGCTTTTTATTCAGATCGACTACAGATTTTTGATCCTTCAGCATTTGCTTTTCAACGGACTAGAAGAGAGGATTAACCAGGATCGCGATAAAGGGAATGGCACTTCCGCCATAAACCATTAAACTTACCGCGACTTCTTTGCTTAGATGTTCGATTCTCATTGACGCTTGCTTCACTTTTGCTTCTGCCGTCTTGGAATCACTGTGTGCTCTGGCTATTTGGTCAGGAAGTGTCATACCCTCGTCGCCTTGTGACATCGAGAGACCAGCTTGCATATTCTGAAAATCGTCTTGTAGACGATGAAATTCCTTCTCCGCATCAACTTTTGCCGCTAGACGTTCGTCAATGCTTTTCTTCTCTTGAGAAACCTCTTTTTCCCTTTCTTCCAATGTCGTTTTGGTTTCTTGGACAAGCACATTTGCTGTATCGAGCTCTTCTTGGGCTTTTTGTGACGACTCTTTACTACTTTTCCACTCCGATGTAACCTTGACAAGCTCTTTCGACAGTTTTTCCTCTTCAGCCTTCATGGCACTGTGAGACTTTTCAAATTCTCCTTTGAGTTTTGAGGTAAGGGCCAAGCCTTCCTCTTCTTTCTCAGCAATCTGTTGTCTATACTGATCTGCTTCCTTTTCTAGTGCCGCTATTTGATCGGTAATATGCGATGATCCTTCCACATTTGTATTCAATGCTTCTTGCGCCTTGGTATACTCGCTGGCTACCACAAAGCGCTCAATACGTTCGATATCAGCGCTGTTCTTGCTCCATTTTAAGTAGCTTTGCTTTTCTCCTCTCAGTCGTTCGAGAGTTGGAGTAATTTCCTCTGATAGAACAGAGTTCAACTCGTCGAGTTTGGCTTGCTTCTTTTCGATTGTTTTGAGGGCAGCTTGGCGTTTAGTCTCGTACATGCGTGTACCAGCAGCTTCCTCTACCATTCCAAGAATCTCATGCGGTTTCATGTTCAATACCTTAGTGATGCGTCCTTGCATGATCAAGAAGTGTGGATTGTTCACATTCAATTGTACGGAATGAAACAAGTTTTGAACTTGTCCTGCCGGTGCGTTGCGTCCGTTAATCAAGTACTTGCTCTTGCCACCAATCAGTACTTGCCGAGTGACAGTGACTTCCGGGCATTGTTCGTAACCGACAGGGCTAGAAGCTTCATCCTGATTGTTGAAAACTATAGTGACTGTTGCCTTGTTGACGCCTGCTTGGCCTTGTTTATACACCAACTCGGAGAGATTTCCAGCCCGCACTTGACTAAGATTGGTTATACCCAAAACAAAGCAAATAGAATCCAGAATATTGGATTTTCCGGAACCATTTAGACCTGTGATAGCATTGAAGTGCGGATCAAAACTACAAAATGGTGAGAGTGTCGATTTTAGAGGAATTGTTTCCATGATCACATGATTCTTACCCATCAACCACCGTTCGGTGGGCATAGGACTTGAAGCCATCGATTACGACTTCTTGAACGTACATGGCTCCTTTGCTCTTGTTGCAAAGGTGCCTCTTCTCTTTGTCTATCGAAGATTTTTTACTGTAACGACACTGGGTTGTTGGTTCTTTGGGTCGCGTGAATTTCATTGTTGCACGCGAATCGCAAGGCTTTTGAATTCTATTTTTGAATTTAAAATTAAATATACAATCCTGAATAATAGATGAAGTTTGGACTTCCGATATATTTAAGCAATCTTGTCCATATCGGGTCCATCTTGTCAAGATACCTTGCATCATGACAACATGAAAAAGTACATTTTGATCTTACGATTTAATGTTAAAATCTGTCACAGTCCAAATCTGATCCCCTTTGATGCGTTTCTTGCCATACCCATGTAGATCGTTACATGAGTAACCTTGGAGAATGAATTCGGATTAGAACGAGGTTGCAAGTATTTCCAGTCTCGTCGAATCCCTGTTGCGCCAAATTGGTGGTTTTCCAAAAAGAGAGAAATCCATTGTTGACATGCACAAGCTAGCATAACGTACACACAAGTCCTCCTGGTACTCGGTTTGACTGTCATCGATCTTAACTTTTCGAGAGAGGGTTCAGGTTGACAAGTGGGCGAATCCATAACCGCCAAGAAAAAGTCTACAATCTACCAAATACTACATTGCGAGGCTGGAGGAAAGTTGATCAAGTCTCTGCTTGTGAGCCCCTGCACCACATTTTCCGTGACAATCATCCTCTTGTCCCCTCCTGTCCGCATGTACAATCTATGCTCCAAACATGAATAATAGGAAAAAAGTCGTCGTTGTTTTGGTCACCAGGTCTCTATAAATATATCCAGGACCAAGAACTGGGTGGTCCCCATATTCATTGTAGGCGCTGACATGATTGACCCCTCATTTGCCTGGATGTTGCCATGTGTTTGACATCTACGTTTAACTTGCGGCTTTACAGTTAACGAATATTCTTGAATCGGTGAAAATAAAGAGAAATTACCGTTGGGGTATCTTTCCAAGACGCCATGAATGTGCACGGCATTGACTACTGTGCTTGTCTGTATGGAGTTTCTGAGGAACATTGCTGAGAGTTCGCAACCTTGAAGTACGATTCTCGCCCTGAAAGAAAAGTGGTAATGCAAGTTTGCCTAACAAGACCATCACAACTTGTTGTTTCATGCACAGCTGACATTGTCAGGATTTTCCATTCTCGGCCTGTGATCTCCGCATTGTTACATGTGTGTGTATCATCGATCACTTTGGAGTTTGGCATTCTCGGTTTCTTGTAGATATATAAAGTTATTAAAGGCTCCAATCACAATCGATCGAACCATGTCATGAACAAGAGAAGGTTTCGCACCGTCGTCGTCGTGGTCCTTGTGGATGGGTGGAAGAATGTAGCCCACTTTGAAACGGGGAAAGGTTTGCATGGTCCATCCGGATACTAATTGTTTTCGATTGCGAAAATACTTTTCCATGATTAATTGCATTTGTTTCTTTTGGTTTCCTGCTTGCGTAATGACATCACTGACATCTTGAACATATTTTTTATGAAAGGCAAATTTTGGAGTACTCGTGATAATCATTGGGCCTTTGGATTTCCGTCCACTTGGTGGCTTGGTGGGCTTCTTTGTTGTTACTTCTTCCTCCAACGTCAAGGCAGAATGATAGGTTTCATCCAAATGACGATCAAATGGAGTGTACTAAAAGAAAACCCAAAAAATCAGTCAGTCGATTGAAATCAAATGAAAATAAAGAAAACCCACCCTGCGTTCAAGAAACCTTACCAAGTGCTTGGACCACCAAAGTTCCAAATGATCCGGATAGCTACCACCACAAATCATGCATTTGTTGGGACTATACCTCGAGCATGGATAAAGAAGCTGTAGGATGGAATTGGATTCAAAGCGAACATACTACAAATACCGGGTTGGTCATGGTTGGTCTGGCACACGCGAGAGGTTTGGGTAGAAATATATTCTTACCATGTGACCCCCCTTGCCTTCAATCAGATGATCTTTGAGTAAATGATGACACCATTTGTAGAACAAGGCCGAAGGAGCATCCCAGAGAAACACACTACAAGCGCGACGATGGACAGGCACAGAGGGAGTTCCATCACACGGCCGCAGGGAAGAAGAGTAGCCCCGAGGTGAAGTACTTTGGCGAGGAGAGGCGCTTGATGTTCCCACTATCAGGGCTACTAGCAACAAAGCAACATGACATATCATCCTCATCATCTGATTCACACAACGTATGCGACCATTTTGGTTCGCTTCCACTCACTCAACGGACGACTAGATCGACCACATTCGACAAAGATTTTTCAAGATTTGTGACTTGGCGAAATCGCGAATTCTTGGATTTACAGAAAACAGGTGTCACCCGGGCAAGTGTTGCTGTCCCACAAGTGGTACCTGGTACAAGTACATTGTAGTTTTGTGTATAGATCCATCAACAAGGCACCGGCAGAAAAAATAGAATGGGGGAGTTATGTTCTCCAGTCCCCAATGCAACGTTGGAAATTGGATTTTGTTCCTATGTCTTGCCCATTACCATTGGGAAACCCCGCAGCATCATTTCATTGGGCGTGAGCGATTCGGTTTTGCTAGAACGAGATTTTGCCTCGGTGGTTCACCTCTACGATTCCGATGGAGATACGATTGCCGATTCGAAACGAACTTTGGTTTCCGCTACAGACCTCAATCATGGGTTGGCGATTCACCAGGGCTACATTTATGCATCCAGTGATACCACTGTGTACCGCTGGTCCTATAACGGTTCTGATTTTGCCACGATTGGATCCGAGGAAGTTGTGGTCAACAACATGAATGCCGATGGTAAAGGTGGTGCACCACAAGGACACCAGACACGAACTCTGGTCTTCGATCAGAATGACCGACTGTACATATCCATCGGTTCTGGTTCCAATGTTGACTTGGATTCGTATCGGTCTCGGATTCGAAGATTTGATGTATATAATGAATCGGTGATCTTTCCTCTGGATTTTCAAACTGGAGAAGTGTTTGCCGATGGTCTTAGAAATGAAGTTGGATTGGCATTCGATTCCTTTGGTACTTTGTGGGGCGTCGAAAATGGATCCGACAAACTTAATCGTACGGACCTAGGTGGGGACATTCATGCGGACAATCCAGTGAGTTTTACAAATAAGAGAGGGTGTTGACTATGAGTAGGCTCTTGTAGCATGATCCCCTGACAAACTTCGGAACAATTTCCTATTCCTCTTTTTTCGTATAGGCAGAAGAACTGAATCGATTCCTCGAGGAGGATGCTGGTAAACACTGGGGATGTGAGTCAGTGTCGTGATCGACGATCTCGTCGAGGGACTACAAAGAGCGATTTTCTTTTCTTAACCTTTTTTATCTTTTCACTTGCAAAAATACAGACCCGTATTGTTGGACAGAATACAATCTTCCAGAAGGAATTGGGTTAGGTCGTGGAACGGTGTGGGCTTCGCCGGATTTTCTATCGACAGGACAAGTCACAGACGAACTATGTCGTGCCAATTACGTAGCACCGATTCTTGCCATGCAAGGTCATTCGGCTCCACTGGGAATTGTGTTTTACGAGTACACTGACAACAAACCAGAGGAATGCAGTGATATATTGCCATTTCCCGAGAGATTTGATGGATTTGCCTTTGTCGCCTTTCATGGATCCTGGAACCGCGATATTCCTACCGGTTACAAAGTTGTGTATATTCCTTTCGATGAGCAAGGTAACATGAATGGTTCTCCAGTAGATTTTCTCGCCCATGAACCTCCCGATGCCAAATGGGAAGATGGATTTCGACCAGTAGATGTAGATTTTGATGATTGTGGACGATTGCTGGTGACAAGCGATGGGACACTATCAAGCGACGGGACACAATCAAAAGGATCTAAAGTCATCACTATACAGTATGTCGGTAACGGGTCCAACGAGACAGAAGCAACGACAGCACCAAGCATTGGATGTCCTTGTCCACCCTCACCGAACACTACGGACGGTGCCGCTTCTGAAGATGCAAAGTCATCGTGTAACGACATTCGACCTGAGATCCTTGCTAGGATAATTGTGACGCTGGGTATCACAGTCTTTCTCTTCCTTATAGAATGATAGATAAACACGTAAGAAAGGCCACTCTAGCATCTTTCTGCCTACCCCTTTTACGTTCAAATATACCTACCTGTACACTCGTACTATGGTACCTGAGTACCAGGTTCGAGGTACGAGTAGTAAAGGTAGTGTGGACAAGGGATCCACGTACCTTCTGGAAGTACCTACTCTGCGTAGTACTTGTACCTGGACCGACAACTCCATCAAGATCGAGAAAATCCTTCACACACAGACAGACGACCTGTATTGTAATCCCATCAAAGGTGTGCCTCTCGTTTTAGAGTTTGGATAAATTTGTACTAACGGTAAAAGGAACATGTCTGATACAAGCGGTCTTGCTGCTTCCATTCGAGGAGCCACTGGTGAGTCAATGGTATCGATTGGACTGTGACAACAATGAGTTCTATATTCCGTTCCTCATGGCACTCGTGCATCCGATTTTTCGTTGTTGTGGTTGTTGGTAATGTTTTCAGAAAGTGAAACCTTTGATCTGGCTGGTCAGAGTACTAGTACCATCAGCACAAATATCACCAATGCATTCAAAACTCCGTTTCCTATTTCCGAAATGATTCGAATTACGTTGGTGACGGGCGCAGGAAAGTTAGGACGACAAAAATACGATGAGAATGCGGCCAAAGCCGTTACTTCGGCTTTGCGAGACCTGGGGTTTGAAGAAGATCGCGGTGCTAGTTGTGTCAAGGAATGTGCCGGATCCTTCAAGCTGCAACATGACACGGGCAAGAATCTAAAGACGGTAGTGGTTTTTCCGAGAATTCAAGAGAATCTGTCCATTTCGGGTGGCGAGAACGATGGTGCAGCCTCCGGTGCGGGAGGATCAAAATCATTATTTCCAAAAGGCTGTCCAGAGGAAATGATTGCCATGTCGTCGAGAACTGTCTTTGAAGGGATGGTGAAGAGTCGCTGTCAAACTTGGACTCAAAAGAAGGGATGTTTGTCAGCCCTCGGTGAAATCAAAAAAGTGCTACAGAAGCTAGACGAAAAACTGTTGCAGGGGGTCGCATTGGAGGATTTTGAACAAGAATTTTATGACTCTGTTTCTGGCGCCGCATTAGAGGAAAAAGAAGCATTCGTTAGGGATAGGATGCATCAGCATGTCGAGGATGGTACCATTACGTCCACAGAAAAAGTTCAGCTACTTGGACAAGTGACAGAGCGACTCGACTCCCTCACCAAAGAGATTGCGGATGCAGAAAAGGCCAATCAAGCCAAAAAGTTGGAAAAGCTACGAATTGCCAAGGAGAAGGCCGAGGCGCGCAAAGTCAAAATCTCACAGGTATCGCCAAAGTCGCTGCCCCCATTAAAACATCAGGCTGAGATTTTCCAATTGCGTACGGAATTAAAGCCACTACAAGAGTTGGAGAATAATGCAAAAGGCAGATTACTTTCTCTCAAAGAGACACAAAGTTTGGCTCGCAAGGACGAAATCTTGGTGGAGATTGCCGATCTAGAGGTACGTTGAGTTGAGTGCGTATATTCAATGCTGCACCTGAGTCGGGCATCTCAATCACATGCTTTTTCTTCTTTTCGTTGGACAGGAGAAGAGCAGAGGGTGGTTCGAAGAAGATGACGTCTTCCAAACACGGATAACTGCTAGCCGTGCATCATGGGAGGCCCACGATAAATCAACGAAAAAAGTCACAAAGAAACCCACAGGGACTGCCGCTGCCGGTTCTTCCTCGTCTCGGAAACCGAATGCATGGAACACCGCCCCTGTTTCAAAGCCTCGAGCTGCTCCAGTTTCGAATTCTACAACAAAGAGCAAACCTAAAGCGAGCGGCGGTGGTGTTTTTGCAGCGATGATGATGGACAGTGATAGTGATTAGCTTATCCCAAAGATGTTGACCTCGATAGATTAAAAGTGTCCTAATATATTAGCTTTTACCGAGCTCTCTGGATACAAGTATGCATTATATAAAAATGCCTGATAGATCACCATCGTGTCCAAGGATATATTGGGAGAAGGTTTACTCTTTGGGATCCCCAAGGCTTTCAGCAAAGTGTTTCTCACAAAGGGGCTTGGCCCCCCCGACTCTTGCGGATCCATGCGCAGTAAACAAATTTTCAAAGTCCCAGGATAATATACTTCGAATAGTTTGCTTGTGATCTTTTCCATGTAAAATTTTCCACAATGGTGGAGCGCAAGTACATTCTCCCATGAATCCACCCCATTTCGCAACCTTTCCACCGAACCAACTGGCATGAATAGGTATCTCTGTTATATTTTGAACAAGGTCGCAGGCTATTACTGTTCCACCATGATCTGGAATCCATAAAGTACACTCTTTTCCTGATTGGATTGTAACAACCTTCATATTCGGAATTGGAGTATCTCCTTCTTGCAAGACTTTGTTGTGCTTCAGTGGACCGTTTGGACCGTTGATGGCCTTGAAGGTATCCAATCCCCAATACGTCGGTTGGAACTTGTCAAAGTAATATGGGTCATCAAGTCCATGGGCGTGCGACATTCTGACTAAGTGCTTGATGTTGCCCAGCTCCAAGATATCCTTCTCAACTGCTTCGTTTACCCTCATAGAATTCAGAATGACAAGGTCATCGCCATCCTTGTAAATCGTCATGGTTCTTCCGATCATCATTCCCATCGCTGAAAGACCACAAACCACAATATGAGGAGATGATCCAGTCACAAAAATATACAACATCACAGTCCTGCGTACCCATGTGATACGATCCTTCAACGATGTACATGTTGTCGAAAATCTTTTCTAGTCCTCCGTGCGGAGTCACTGGTGGGTACGTCGTGCTGGTTGCGGCCATTGGTCTGGAAGTGGTAAACAAAATGGTTCCAAGCTTATTCCAAGTTGCTCAGAGATGACCCTATGCAGCATAGGATTTCATCGACGATTGTTTGGGAACAGTTCATGACAGCCTCAATTGATTGAAAAGGAATGAGAACGGTATCCGAGTATCCGAAATCTGGACTCGTGTGCAGGTATATTGGTACCAGATACGGTTGCAAATGTACCGTTCAAGGTACCTACTGTACCAGATAGTGACTTCGTCATCTTTTATTTATGGGCACTGATGGTCGCGCCTAAACTGTAAGGTGTATATGTGGTTACGTCATCGTTAGAGTTCTCCTTCTTGGATGTTCCAAAGGTAGTAGCGCAATCCATCCAACTTCACTTTTGCCAAGTCAGTGCTCAAGGTACAAGTACTTGTGCCAGTCGTCGTCGTGCCAAATCGACGTGGATTCCACCACACCAACATCCATCACATGTTCCATTGATCATTGGAACAGAAGTACGAAATTCTTTACCACTTTCTGTTACGGAGTCACCTCTGTCGCAAGGGTAAGCTATTATGAGTGACAGCAACAATTCTTCCGATGATCCAATCGATGCGGAGCCTATGAGAGATACTGAAACCGAAGTGGACCAGCAATTACCAATGGAACTGGAAACATCATCTGAAAACCTCGGATCCAGTAGTAGTGATGATGGGTATCCAGTCAAATTGAAGAAAAAGGAATCTATGCTCGATGAAGACAAACTTGATGGTTTCTGGGCCCGCCAATTCAAGCGCATGGCACGTTCTCCATGGATACATCTCAACGTGACGATGGTGCTATCTTGCATTCTATCCGCAGTGGCCCTGACTGTTGGCGACTTTGAACCTACCGTAGATAATGCAGGCTGGCAGTCAAGGGGTACTGTGATTGCCGATCGCCAAACTCAGACCATGCTCGTTGAGGCCTACAACGAATACCTTTTCACGGGTGGAGCAGAAGCCTGGAATGACTTATTAAACAATGTCCAACCAGGATGGGACACGGATGCAATTGGTTCCCAGACGGATTCAGATCGCCGTCGTTTGACAAGTTCATTCAGTACATTCGAATCATCTGGCAACAAGCGAACTGTACCGTTCCTCTTCAATTCTCGTTTGCTTCAAACATCTCAGTACCTTGAGGGATGCGATTTGAGCTGGTACACCAATTGGACTGCTCTCGAAGTTGAGACACACTTGTGGCCTGTGTGGCGAACACAAGCAAAGGCAGATTCATTCCTAGATCCAGCATTGATTTATGACCTTTGCGTCGCGGAGTCCAACACGCAAACCGTTCTCGAAGCAGAGGGTCTTTGCTTTGGTTGTGAGAAGGGTTGCCTCCCCCCTTATTCCATCGTGCTCTATTCACGATAAATTGTTCCGGATGGATTCTCTCTGACTTGCAAGGAGCTAAGCGACCAGTGGCAAGAGTATCAATCACAGACAGAGGGAGAGTGGTCTCGATGCGTAACTGATCTCAAGGCAGTCTACAATCCGACAGGTAGTTTTGATTACCCTGAGTCTTGTCCGTTGGGCTTCTCTCCAACATTGATGCAAGAAGATTTCGACCAGACTGTCTTGATGTCATACACTTCCTCGATCTTTGCAACATCCGACGACCATGTCGACGCCCTTTACGATGTCATTGAATCCTTTGATCGTGGATCGAACAAGATCGTCGGAGCTTACGATACCCAGTTCGAAGATTTCAACATGATCTTCACAGACTCGTCCGTCGGCAGGGATATGGCTCTGGCCATGGGTTCTGCCGTGGTCACAACCTTGGCAATGATTGTGCACACGCGAAGTCTTTTTATCACGTTCATCGGGCTCATTCAAGTGATTCTCAGTTTTCCGTTGTCATACTTTGTGTACACTTTCATTGGTCAGTTGGATTTCTTTCCGTTTTTGAACTTTATCGGAGTTTTTGTCCTCTTCGCGCTGGGAGCTGATAATGTCTTTGTTGCCACGGATAAATGGAAGAATGCTCGTATTTCCCACCCTTCCGCCAGCAATCTTGCCATCGCAGCAATCGCTCTCCCTGATGCCGCCGGGTCCATGTTTTTGACATCATTCACAACGGCCATTGCTTTCTTTTCCACCGCAATTTGTCCAGTTGCGCCGATCAAACTTTTTGCAATCTTCTGTGGTCTTTTAATAATGTTTGGCTACGTCCTTTGCATTTTGTTGGTATTTCCAGCCTTGTGCATTTACGATCGAAGAGTACAATCGGGGACTAGGGCATGCTGGATGCATTGCCATTGCTGTCAACGGATTGAAGGATCAAACGATGACGACGATGAGGAGGAGGGCCAAAGCTTGATTCGGCGCATTTTGATGAAATTTTACAATGTTCTCCACAGAATTCGTTGGGGACTTTTTGTTGCTTGTCTTGTCGGGCTTGGAATATGCATTTACATTTCCTCAACCCTGGAACTTCCCACGTCGGCTGACGTACGTATTCTGGACAAAGACAACGAATACGAGCAGAACTATGGTGAGTTTGTCTACCGGTAGGAAAGAATCTCTCTTCCAAGAATTCGAAACTCACACCTTACTCGATCAAGCCTGGCGAAAGTACCTTCTGTATGATGTCTTGAACAAAGCAGGAGGCAGCAAGGTTACCGTCGCTTTTGGTATTACACCAGCTGACACTGGTGATTTAAGTAAGTATTGACTGACGAGTCCATACGAGCATGGAAGCTAACTACAAAGTCGAATCACCTCATCAAACCTCTACCTTGGACCAACAGACAATCCGAAAACATGGTCACAACTTGTGCTCGACAAGAGTTTTGATCCTTCTTCCGAAGAAGCACAAACTTTCATGTTGTCATTCTGTCCAAATCTTTTTGAGGAGGAATTTGCTGAGTTCCCAGTCGAAGGCTACCAATGCCCATTGGATGCATTTGCGAGTTGGGTTGAGGAGCAGGCAGTAGCAGCAACCCCAGACGTTGCTTATGTGGAGCATTGTGCCGGGGCTGAAACTTTACCAATGCCACCACAAGTCTTTGATGACTGTATAATTGCGTGGAGTGAACAAGCGCACGATACAAGAGTGCTCTCCCATGAGGGCAAAGTCAAGATTATTTGGTTTCAATTTACAAGTCGAGTGCGATGGGATAGTCCATTCGACGATTTGGACAATGAATGGAACCGAGTTGAAAACTGGTTCGATGCCAAGAGTGCCATTGCCCCCGTAGGTGTTGAAAATGCCGTGTTCTCTTCCTCGGACTTCTGGTGGTACGACACGAATGGTCAAATGCTATCCACGGCGTACGGAGCAGCAGGGCTTGCCCTTGGAGGCGCAGCAGCAGTTATTTTGCTATCTTCGCGGTCGTTTTCACTCACGATTTTCTCCGTGGTCACCATTGGATATGTTTTGACGGCGGTAACTGCTACTTTGGTAGGGCTCGGTTGGACGCTTGGCTTTCTAGAGTCGATTTGCTTCGCAATTTTGATTGGAGTATCTGTTGATTTTGTTATTCATTTCACCCATAGTTATTCCCATTACAAGGGAACGCATTCTCGGCATGAAAGAACGAAACATGCCTTGATCCAAATGGGGCCATCGATCTTGGCCGCCGGGTTCACCACAATCGCGGCGGCAGTTGTCATGCTTTTCACAGTAATGTAAGTTTTGGAACCATTTTGCGATCAATCCATACTATATGATCACGCTGACGTCTTTTGTCCTCCAAAATTTCGACCAGCACCTTTTTTCAAAAGTTTGCCATGATTCTCTTGTTGACTATCCTGCAAGCTACCATTGGGGCTTTTGTTGTGTTTTTGACGATGGCTGACTGTATAGGGCCGAATGATCCCACTGCCCTAGTGGATCGCCTTTTGGATAGTTGCAAGCGCAAGAATCAATCAAAGGATTCAAGGTCTGAGGAAACTTTGACTGTGAATGATGAAACACAGACCACAAGCAAGCTACAATCAAGTTTCGTGGAGTAGCCAATAGTGAAGATAATGCATTTGTCGTTCGCCTTGCAAGTTCGTTTGTCAACTCATGGCTAGCTAGCGGAATATTTCCAATACCTACAGTAAATCATGATAGTAGTTGTCCCCTCCATCTCACTTTGTGCATCATTTTCCATCCCGATGAAAGCACTGCCAGAGTAAAACCTTGCAGTCATCACCCCCCGCTGTGGCAAGCAATCCTGACTTGTCCGCGTCGGGAGCCCAATCCAAGGCATTGACACTACCAACATGACCACGGAGAATTGCCATGGGTGTCCCCTTGGACCTATCAAAAAGTCGTACCCGATTGTCCCAACCGCCCGCAGCAAAGATTCGTGCATCACCAGGGCGAAAACGACAAACTGCAACCCCGGGCTTGCCCAATGAGAACTCTTGATCCACCCGGCAAGTTGCCAAACGAGCTCTTGTTTTAATCTCCCAAGCATCCTCGAGATTTCTTGGATTGGTTAAGGATGTTGCCTTGAGCAAGGCAATCCGTCCTTGCTCGTCTTGTGCCAAGTCAGCTACTTCAATGGGATCACCCGCCATGCCCGCCACGGCAATAACAGACTTTGACGGCAGGGTTGCTTTGGATGTTGATGTTGGAGGTATTGGTGCTTTTGCGGATTCCGATGGAGCCAAATCCAAGGCCAGGATAGGGTCATTGGACAACTTGGTTTCCCCCTTGACTACTGATCGTCCCGATAAGAAATCATGAAAGATAATCGAGCCACTTTCCATGCCACATGCCAAAATTGGTGTGTCACAAGTGGTAGTTTTCGTCATGGCAAGACTGGTCACCATTCCATGATTGGTTAATGGAGAGGTGGCAAAAATAGGCTCTGCTGCTCGAGAATCCATGACCACGGCCATGGATTCTTGTCGCGACGGCAAGGCAAGGAAATAATAATGATCGAAATTCCCGGGACAAGGAGCAGCTTGACAAAATGTCGCCGAAAACGTCTCATAGCATCGTACGATGGAATCTGTCATGTCACCTGCACTTGCACCGACTCGATCAAGTGTATGAATCGATACGGTCCCTTTGGTATCTCGGGTTTGATATAGAAATAACTCTTGTTGGTCATTGATACGCTTGACAGCCATACCAGCCCCCATGCGATTGCTGTTTAGAGTGGATAGGATGGTTTGTCTCCCACAATCCCACAACAATGCATCTCCATTTCTGTGACAAGACACCAACAGTCTCCCATGAAGAAGTCGTTGTCGGGCAATGTCATGTTGTTGCGATCGTCGTTGGTTGTGTTGAATCCGTGAGGATCGAAAGTTTAAGCTTTCGTCACTGCTACTGTCGCCATCGTCGTGGTAAGAAACATCCAAAGGCGATTGGCTGGCATTGTTATTGATGAAGCAAAGTGATTGCGCTGGTGATGGTAATGAGAGATAGAGAAAAGGATCCAAGTAATCTCGCTGTTCACGCCCTTGGCTTCCTTGCGACATGATCCTCCACAAAAAATGAATACCTGGTACATGTTGAAAATCATGTCCCTTTGACTCATCTGATCATCAGGTAAACTTTACTACCGTTAAATGCAGTACCAAAGAAAAACACCTACCCTGGTCAACAACAAATGTAATAAAGATGGTTGCATCGTTGATCGCATGCGGCTCTAGCGCTAGCTGGCTCCTGTCAAATAGAAAGCAAACCATGATGAGGATAACAATGGCTAGTGTCCATTTTCCTTGTCAACGCCTACGTTGAATTTTACCAACAGTAAACGTGGAAAGGCCAAGTTGCAGTATATAGTAAGTAAGTCTACTACTGACTGTAAATTAAGTAATAGTACTCCCTGTAGTTAGTATGACGCTAATTCACTCGGGGTGGGCCCAATTCCCGTTGAGCCGCAAGATTGGCAATCTCCTGGTATTTTTGGAGCGAGTTCCAGAACATGTCCGTGTCCAACATCTGGCCTTGATTAAGATGAGTAGCCATAATACTATCCAAATCTTTGAGAAAGAGACGAGTTGCTTCAAACGTTCCAATTTGACGCCACGTAATGGCGTGTCGTCGAAGTTGATGACCTGGAATACCGGTAGTCGTTTCATCCCCCAATGTTGTAGTCGAATCTAAATTCTGAACCGCCTCCTCACTCAATTGTACCTTTTGGGGTCCATCTTGCTGTGAAAAGTATCGTTGACAAAATTTGCGGGCTTGTACCCATGTTCCATCCAGTACAATCAAATCCCATTCCTTGTCAAGACCATGGTCGTCGTCGTCGTCAGCAGCACGATCAACATTATTAGCAAGGAGGTCCTGACATGTTTGCGCCGTGTCATCAGGAAACAAGAGTAAGCATTGTTGGGGAGTTTGAGTGATAGCATCCATCATTTCTTGCATCGTTTCTTGATATTCTGGACCAATCCCACCAATCACCAGTCTACATTGCTGAGGAAATGCTGCCATGATCAACTTGGCCGTATCGACCTTGAGAACAATTTCCTTGTGATGCATGACTAGAAAGATTCGTCGAATCCGGGAAACACGTTGGGTGTTGGTGGTAACGGGTGGACATTGGGAACAAATACAATGGGCTCGTTGCATCCAACAACGTGGACAATCATTGTTCCGTCGAAAGGCTTGTAACCGAGTGTCTAAATGTCGGGCAATACCTAGAGCTTCTCGAGCATGACCTGGAAGTTTGAGAATATCATCCTTTTCCACTACTAGCTGGGAATGTGCCGATAGGACTTTTTGAATAGTAGTCTCGACTTGGTGTAGAAAGAAATTTTCCGATATCGATTCGGTGGTCGTGTATCGTCCAACAGCATAGTGACGTGTGGCAACCGATGCCTTTGGTCGCCACGAAACTGGTCGGTACTGTTGTAGACTCTGGCCTCGGCTGACTGTCAACCAAACATGCAACATCCCAGAGAGTGAGCAAGATCTCATTTTATATGCACTGTTGGATGCCGTCGATCATCATCACAAAGTCAAAGCCTCAAATTTTGAGGTGATACAGGTGATGGATGCACATGATATTGGAGGGATGTACGAACGGCTCGGATTAGTCGAAGTGAGGTCGTTCGCGCCAAAAAATATATTTGTTGGCCCCTCATCACACTGATCGCATTGCCTCTGTGAACGACACCCACCTCAACAACAATTCTTGTCCCTTCTCGGCTTCCCACAGCATTCGTTCGTTATCCTCTTCAAGACATTGCGACAATCCAATGGTTCTTGCCAACAAGCAGAATGTGGGTGTGGACAATGGAAGAAACTTTGGCCTTCGCAACAAGTTTGCCCCTCCACCAAAGACTCCCACGCTACGACGACTCGAAAAAATGCTCGACGAGAAACCCAAGAAACGCAAAAAACCTTTGGGCGCCGTCGTCACTCCAACTCCCACAGATCCTATCGTCACAACCCCTCTCTCGATGATAGTAGCTCAGCCACCGACAGCCCCTCCTAACGATGCATTGGCATTTCGTAGAGGGTTAGCCAGTGTTCCAACCTTTCGCAAAGCAACATTACCACCACGGAAAAAACCATGCCTAGAAACAAAAACCTTGATACCAAAACCACCAAGTCAAAACAATCAACATACATCATCAACCACATCGTCACATGCAACTGCAACTTCAAGCTCTATTCAGTTGCTCACTACTGTCAACGACAAGGTGGATCGTTCAAGAAATGACACTCCGTTACCCTTACCATCTCAAGCAAAAACAACACATTTACTGTCAAAATCTGCGAAAAATGAGGATTCGTTGAAAGAAAGTACGCGTACTGACTATGAAAAAATCAACTCATCGTTTGGACTCACAATTGGCGAGGTTGTCACGAGGACAGCAGATCCAAGAAAATCGAATAACAAGACGACTAGGAAGAATGATGAGGTCGAGACACAACCGTGTCGTCAGATTGGTTTGAAGATACGAAAAGTTCAAAAGGAATTCATTCGAAATACCTTTGGCAACTTTACCATCCAAGTTCCACCTGGGGATGAGGCTAGCCAACAACTGAAAATTGACGAGAATCATGTACTTCCAACACTTACCGATAGCCAAGGGAGCGACAAGGACATTGTACCATTGCCTGTGGTGACGGAAAAGGATAATCATCCACCCTCACTATCAAGTAACATCAAGGATTCATCCACCGTGCCCCGCACAACAAAGATAGATCTATCGTCATCATACGCCAACTTGAACCGACAGCGTCGGCCATCCACAACAGTCAATGATAACTTTGTTCGTCTCAATCTCAAAAACTCGGCTGGGGCTTGTCGTGGTGCCCGCAATAAAAAAACTCGACGGAAAGGAAGATATCGAAAGGGCTACGACGAAATCAACCATGAAACGAACTCTGGGGATGAAGATCAGGAAACAACCATCAAGACGACATCTACTCAGGGGCAAATGTATGTGTCGCGAATGTCGGGACGAGATCCACTGGATGATTTCTTGGATGGTGTCTTTGGAAATGAGCCTACCGGTGCAAAAAAGATCGATGCACCAAAGAGTACATCATCTCACAAGAACGACGTGGATGTGCCATGTTGTGCACGTCACCAACGTCCATGTAAACTTTTAGTCGTCAAAAAGAACACAACTGGCAATAAGGGACGAAAATTTTTTGTTTGTTCCATGCCTCGGGGAGAGAATTGTGACCACTTTCAATGGGCCGAAGACACAGTTGAAGCGGCACGAAAAGCAGTTGCCAACAATACGCATCATTCGAGTTTCGTTGCTCGACAAGTGGCAGCTCATGTAGATCGCTTTCGAAACTTGACGGTTCCAGAGCTTCAAAACGAGGCCATTCGCCGTGGATTGAACAAGAATGGGAAAAAGCCGCAATTGTTACTTCGACTAGCTCTCTGGGCCCGCGACGAAATTGTAAACGCTACACCATATCCCGATGACGAGAAGGACAACACTGCCAACACGGAACTCACTCTTACGTCTACAAAACCTACCATTGATGATGAAGATGTGCTGCTCAGCGAAAGCGACGATGACTCCTCGTCAGAGTCTTCGGTCGAGGAACTAGAACTTTTTCATCATCACCATGATCAACAAGAGGACGAACCATTTATTCAAGGCGATTCCGACGAAGACAAACAAAGCGAGGAGTGCATGCTTGACTGTGAGGAACTATCACCAAAATCGAAACTTTTGTCAAATCTGAAAGTAATTTTCGGGTATTCAGAGTTCCGTGAAGGACAGGAATGGGCTATTGAGCGATGTATGGCTGGAAAAAGAAGTCTCTTGGTTGCACCGACTGGCTTTGGAAAGTCGCTTTGTTATGCTTTGCCGGCGGCACTTATGGATGGGGTTTGTGTTGTTGTGTCCCCTCTCATTTCTCTAATCCAGGCAAGTAAGGTTGACATTTAGCAGTCGTCACCATGACAAACACATTCTAACAAACCAAACTACTTCCATGCAGGATCAACTTAGGTCCCTACCGCCACGAATCCCCGCAGCAACCTTATCAGGGTCACTCTCCGCCTCGGTTACGGCCTCTATTCTTGACGACGTTGCGCGCAACAGAATCAAAATTCTCTTTGTGTCACCTGAACGGTTGACAAGTCCCTCCTTTCGCCGCTTGTTTTGCCCAAAATGGAATACTGACACACAACAACAAGAACGAACCTTTCCAGAAATTTCAATTCTTTGTGTGGATGAAGCACACTGTGTCAGTCAGTGGGCTCACAATTTTCGACCTTGCTTTCTGCGATTCAAGGGCCTTCTTCAGTTGATGAAACCTCGAAGCATTCTTGCTGTAACAGCCACAGCAGGTGATCGAGTCATCCAAGATATTTGCCATACACTAGGAATCCCATCCACGTCCCAGGGGCCCAACAATTCCCCTGACAGCGAGGACAGCACACTCATCGTCGACAAACCTCGCGACAATATTGAAGTGAACTGCCAATTTGTTGAAAGTGATGAGGAGAGACTCAAATTGGTATGTGTGGCCTTGCTTGATTCCTTAAAACTTTCAGTATTGCAACAACGACTCACCAATTGGTTAGCTCACGACGATTCTCAAACCCAAACGATCCGAGAATTCTCCTGAAAAAATGAACACCTTTGCAGGGACTTTGGCAAAAGGATCTGCTATTGTTTATGTATGGCGACAGCGAGATACTGAGATTGCTGCAGAGGCACTTCTCTCCGCCGGTGTCAAAGGTGGAGTCGTGATCTATCATGGAGGTATGGATGCTAGTGCCAGAAGCAAAGCTCAAAGCAAGGTAAGAATCGGTTGTTCGATTTGCTCTGTAGTACTACAACCTGTAAAAATCTCTCTCATTGTTACATAACGAAGTTCATGAGAGGCAAAGCTCGAATCTGTGTTGCTACCGTAGCCTTTGGAATGGGCATTGACAAGGCGGACGTCGAAGGTATTATTCATCTAAATCTTCCTTCTTCACCTGAACACTACTTGCAGGAAATTGGAAGGGCTGGTCGGGACGGACGACAAGCTCAAGCCATAGCGATTCCGTCCCTCGATGAAATTCCGATCCGACACTCTTTGGTTCACTCCAATTTTCTTTCCAAAAGTCAAATACGTGCTCTAATCTTCGCCTTGAAGCGATCTGTTGTTCACTGTCAGGCCGAAGACAATCCCCAATCGTGCAATGTTGCATTACCCGTGGACGACGTTGTACTCGAATGCGATTGCAAGGTGGAAACAATCGAAACACTTTTGTCGATCCTTGAACAACATGGAGGCGACAACCCCTTGTTCAATGTTGATGGGTTCAATTACGATAAGGCGACCATTGCCTTGAAGAAGCAAACCTTGGACAAACTCGCAGAGAAAGTACCAGTGGCATCATCGATTCAACGCGTAGGAACATGCTTCGAAATGGGAAGGGAGCACCAAAATGACAGTGAAACATTTTCTCAGCAGCCGCCATCTTTCGAACGTCATTTTCTCGCATACGGTCGAGGTTCTTACTCGTTCTCGGTCGCCAAATGTGCAAACGCCCTTGGTCCTTCCGCCGAGTGCCGACATGTATTTGCAGCACTGAGACGACTCCAGTCTTGTGGTGAGATTGAGCTGGTCCTTGATACGAGCAGCAAAGGTAGGGTCCTTCTCCTGAAGCTATCAAATGAAGGAACGTCCTTTTTCAATGGTGTTGACTTTGAAATACACGCTGAGGCCATTGTTGATAGACTTCACGAGTCGTTTTCATCGTCGATATTCTCATCCGCGAGTAAAGTGCTTGACATGAGCTACATATTGGACTCAATGGCCACTGCTGGTGCAACCGTTCCAAATAGTGAGACCTTGCGACCAAGTGCAGGAAAATCACCAAGTCTTGTGAAGTTCCAAGAATTGGTACGCGATTACTTTAACAAAGGTTTTCAAAACGAGACGGAAAAAGAGTCGCGGCGCATACTTGCAAACAGTTTTTTCTCGGTTGACAAACGTGAACTTGAAAGTGATCTATTCGCACTGCTTCAAGACTTGCCCATTCTGATCAAGAAAGTACCTGATTCCGACTTCGCTCCAATTCTTGGAAAGGCCAAATTCGGGGACTACACCGTTGTAGCTGCAGCAAAGTTCCTTCATGGCCTAGATTCCTCTCGAACCCCAACAACGGCATTCCGTGGTCATTGGCTCTTTGGTAAGTGGAAACAAACTAACTTTCGATGCCTAGTGGATGCAATCGAGAAACTCGTTCTAGTGGCGGATTCCAAAGGCGATGTACGAAATCATGTGTAAATTTTTATTGGGCTAGGCCAATATTTATGCGAGTAGGTTGAACAAGGTGATGCACTAGGTGTGAATTGAATGCAGTGTAGATTTCGTTAGCTTGCCTGGTATTCAAGAACCGCCGTTGCTATCCGTCGTAGGTGGCCCCGTCTTCGTCGCCCTGCCGGAAACGAACGGTCTGCTCCTTGGAACCATCATGCACTTCATCAGGTATTACATTTTTGACCTCCTCCTCTTTGAAAAGTTGAGCAAGCAATTTCTTTCGGCGATTCGGGGCTGCCGATGAACCCGAGCCCATGGAAATTGTTTCACCGTTGCTACCAGTCCCAACGTCATGAGGAATGATCGGAGATGCGGTAGCTTGAATTCGTGTTTCGGCAGTAAGTCTTTCAACCGCCGAAGCATCCACGGCAACGGCGAAATCCGTGCGAGTAAATCGAATACAGCGACAGGGGCCATCGGATACAAAGGCGGTAAAGTCCGGAATGAACTCGACCTGTTCAAGCGCAGATTTCCCCAGCACTGCCCAGGATGTAAGATCAGACCGAAAGTCTTCTGCACCAACAAGAATAGTTACTTTCCCACTCAGAATTAGTGTACAAGTATCGCTTGGTTCTCCTTTCTTGTAGAGAAGATCGTCTGGGAGCTTTTTCCCCACGGTCTGTTGAGCTGTTTCCATGTACGATACAGGTGTAGTTGATACAAGTCGGTACAGCTGGTTATCTGTCAATAATTCCACGGTAGAGGGGTAGTTCACTCGCAAATGAGCAGTAACTGCCTTGACTTCCTCCGGCGAAAGCAATTCGTCAACGATCTTGGCATCCAAAAGTCGAAGTCGTGCCCATTCGAAATTTTCCGCCCTCTGGACTTTAACATTTCCCGTGCTATCCACGTACTCATCGGTCTCGTCTACGATCGTATCGCCTATAATTTTCTCAATAATGTCTGTGAAAGCATAAAACAGGAAGACGTTGGCGACAGAATGAAAAGGTCGAATGTGCGTCACGAATCGTATGCATACCTTCTAAAGTAATGATTCCTTTCACTTCATAAAAGGGGTCTTGTGACTCATTGGTATTGTTGACATCACGAACGACAGCAAGGTGTGTTCGACCTTTCTTTAGTTCGGCAAGGACATCGCCTAACGTATCATCGGGCCACACCACGTGAACACCTCTCCCAAAAATCTGCACAAAGCTTCGAATCGGGATCTCGTCGTCAGGATCAAGGAAAATAAGGTCTTTGACAAAGAGTAGACCGATCACATTATCCTTTTGCCGGAAACACGGTGAGCGTCAACGTCGTAATTGATCGATTAGAACCTGTCACGTACCTTCGTGATCTCATAAACAGGGATACGGCTGAATCCTGTTTTGAAGATTTTCGCTATTGTTTCAAAGCTCAATTTTTCATCCACACTAAGCATGAATGTACGATCTATGGATGTCATGACGTCTTTCACGGCAATGTTCTGCAGAAGAAATCTCATCATTAGGTGATGTGCCTGGTAACAACGAAAAAGGCAATACTTGTACGTACCTTGTATGTTAGCGCTCCAGTCATTGCACCTGCAGTTTCTTGATCGATCGCGTTATGTTGCACATGAATCTGCAAAAGTTTCGTCATTTCAGCGTTGCTGTAAATGGTGGCGAGTTCCGCCCCGAGCGCACGATCAAGACAGAATGCAAGGGGCTTTGCTACTGGATACAGAATGATGATGAAGAATCTTACGATAGGAACAGCTTTGCCTCCAATTTTTAATGCGTGTCGTGAGCACTTGTAGGAATCATGGAAGTCACTTGACTGTTAGAATCATCACCAATGACAAGCATGCTCGGCATCTAGCGGTGCACCACTTACAACAGCTTGGGGTAGGATCTCACCAAAAACGACAATCAGGAAGGTAGAAGATAATAAACCAATGACGCCTCCCGTATATTCCGCCATCAAAATGGAAAGGAGAGAGTTGACGAGGACGTTACCAAGCAACAGAGTGCAAAGCAATAAATTACCATCTTGCCGAACAGGATAAATTGCCTTAGCGGCGGCTGCCTCTGCAGGATCATCGCCACTCATGACAATCTCCAGCCCTGTCGTGTCGAGTGACATGATACCCAGCGTCAAGCCACTGAATAGAGCGGACAATGAGAGCAAGATGACAATCAGCAAGATTTGAACTCCGAATGGAATGGCAGAAATCCAATCACCACTACTGTCGCTTGCACAGATTTCGTCTTGAAACGCCTGACAACAATCCAGCGTGCAGTTACCACCCACATTTTGCAACTCTCTTGTAAACGGATCATTGTATCTGCGCAATGACCTGGGACTGCTGTTGCTAGACAAAGCCAATTGAATCCCGCAAAACGCTACCAGCAACAGTGCAAGGATAGTCTTGATCCTGGTAGAGCTCATAGATCCATCGCGATTCAACTGTATCTGCAGCCTATCATGATGAGAGTGGTGCAATGAAACTTCCATTCAGTTTGGGTAGCACGAGCCAAGTAGAAAATGAGGAATTGGAATAGGGAGAAGTGGGAATAAAACCCGCACACCGCTTGTCTTGTTGATTGTCCCACAAATTCAACGGCCACGAAGTCCTCTGGTGTGTTGTTAACTGCCAGTACACATTAACCTACGGATGGTACTTGTATGTACAAGTACCTGGTGTGGAAAACTTTCACCGAGAGTCATATTTACATAAGTACATCATTTTTAACCACCGAGGCACGTTAATTAACTGTTGAATGTGTCGGATCACGAATCACGACCATAGCGCTCATTCTTGCGGCATGTTCTGGTTCCACCTGCCAGTTCTGAGTTTACGAGTCCCGGTATTGGAATTGAAATGCCCCCCTTAAAACCCGAACTCCTTACTTGCAAGCAGATGAAAGAAGGCCTGTTCCTCAAAGTTTTGATGCCTTTCTCTGCACACAGTGAAGGGAGGAGCTGTTTTGAACGATTGGAGCCAAAGGAACACAACCAAATTACACACGAAGATTAGAAACTCGAACGAGTACTATTCAAAACAAACAACACTGCAAACATGGGGCCTTGTCAGCAACCACAACAAAACAAAAGTTCTAACTTGCGTCGTCGACCGCTCAAAGTGGATGTTGTGGCATCAAGGGGTGATTCACAGAATAATCCAACAAAGCGAAGACTTCTCTTTAGCAATACTCGGACATTCAGCTCTGGAGCTGATGATGTTGCCGAGAGAATCATGGAACTTAATAATCGAGCAGTGACATTGTACTACAAGGGAGATTTCACTGGAGCCTCCATCTTGTTTCAGGAAGCAACATCATTGCGACACTCTCGCGATGCTGCCAGTGATGCATTCGTCCAATCTTCCATCGATACGAACTCGCCTCCTGTGACTTGTTACACGTATCAACGTATGGTATTTGATGAAGGAATGATTGTTTACACTGATGCAGAACCAGTGGATAATTGTGACCATCCACTTGCTATTCAAGCCAAGTTATTATTTAATACTGGTCAAGCCCGCAGGAAACTGGAGGATTATGTGGGGGCATCATGCTACTATGATCGCGCTTTCAGTGTCTTTTGTACTGACAACTTGATGGATATTGCGCCCATTCGTGTCCTCACAGTTCATAAGGTTATTATTCCGATCCTCCATAACATTGGACAAATTTCCTACCGGAAAGGAAACTTGCAACAGGCTGTGGTTGCCTACAAGCTAGCACTGGAGCATTGTCGAACCTTGGACGGCGAGACAAGCCTTTCAGTGGGAAACACACTAAACTGCCTTGGTGTCTTGTACTACCATTTATCGATTGAGAATTCAAAACAGGCGATTGAGTGCTTTCACAGCGCACTGACCATCCAACGGAAATACCTAGGAGAGAAATCGCGTGAAGAAGCAACGACGCTCAATAATCTGGGCAGAGTTCATGTTCAGCAGGAAGAGTTTGACCAAGCTCTTCATTTTTATGAGATGGCATTAACGATGCGCAGGGAGAACCTGGGTGTCGATAATATTGACTATGCGGCCACTGCGTTCAACGCTGGCCAGAGCCTTCACCAGCAGGGCAAGTACGAACAAGCTATCCAACTCTATCATGAGTTCCTTCGAGTGGCACGAATCAAGTTTTCAAGAAACCACAGGGATATTGCCGTAGTTCTAAGCGGAATTGCTCAGATCCATCAGGAACGTAAAGAATTCGACAAGGCCCTCTCTTTGTACGAGGAAAGTCTCGAGGTTGGGCGCGGTGCCCTTGGAAACAACCACTCAGAGATTGCTATGCTTCTAAATCGAATCGGCAATTTTCATTTTGAACAAGAGAGATTCGAAGAAGCCCTCGCTGCATACAAGGAAGGTCTCCGAATCGAGCGTCATGTGTTGGAACGGACTCATCCAAATATCATCGTCACCTTGAGCAACATTGGAGAAATCTACCGACAGAAAAACGAATTCGGAAAGGCTATTCAAATGTATAATGAAGCAATGGAGCTTCAGGAAATCCGATATGGAAAGTCTAGTGCTGAAGTGGCCAGTTCGCTCAATGTGATCGGTTTGATATATGATCAGAAGGGGCAGACAGTGATGGCCTGCAAAAAACTGCAGGAGGCCTTAGTGATTCGTAGAAGTGTACTTGGTGACGATCATCTCGATGTTTCTGCCACGCTGACATATCTCGGTACCATCTTCTATCGAAGAAACAATGTGTCCACAGCGAAACAGTTGTTTCAGGAGTCACTTCGTATTCGACGAGAGAAGCTTGGACCTGATCACAGAGACGTTAGCTTTTCACTTTACAATCTGGGACTCTGCCATCACGTTCAGGGCAGCTATGACGACGCCATTGACTGCTACACGGAAACACTTCGCATCGAAAAGAAGGTGCTCGGCCAAAGGCATCGAGATGTCTCGATGACTATGTACAAACTTGGAGAAGTCTATAAAGCACATGGAGACCTGAAGGACGCTTTGTCTTGCTTCTCTGGTGCTCTCTCAATTGAACGGGACACTGTCAGGACAGAGGACCCAGCCACAGTAGCGAGGACATTGAACGAAATCGGGAACATTCACCTTGCGCTCGGTGATGTTGTGCCAATGATGGAGGCCTTCAATGAGGCGGCCAGAATTTTTCGAGAAGCTGGCTTATCCCTTCAAAGCGTAACCGTTTCTGGACAGTTGTACGCATTTGGCATTTCTTGTCCATCGGCGGCCCCGGCAGCCTAGTCTGATTCCTTTGAGGATTCGGATTTCACGGCTGATATCCTGATTAAATCAATCCTTTTAAGTCTAACGAGCATGTTTCTAGAGGATCTTGTGCGCGACCGACTTCATCGTTTTCACTTTCCTCGTCGTCGTCGTCGTCGTCGTCATGCATGCGAGGAGGAAGATGAAGGATAGCTGACAGGGATTGTGTAGCTTGACGGTCGCTTTTTCTCAATGCCCGGAAGGCCGAATCGCCATCGGCTTCAGTACGAAAAAAGAAGACAATTCTAGGTCAACCTTTGTGAGGGATTTGGCACTGTGATGAAGTCATAGAGTTTTGGTCACTTCTTACCGTGAATTGGCTTGTAGGGCCACAGCTGCAGTAGCGCGTGACGTTTCATTTTTGGCAAGGAAAGATTTTCGTCCTAGACAATCGACGAATATCGCCCTGCGGAAATTCAACCTGTGCAGAACAGAAAGTTGTCTGCATCGCTGTGGCTGTGAAGGTTGCGATGACGTCGTTCGGCTATTCAACCATCCTGACTCCTCATCTGGACTAGATACGATGGCATATCCTTGCGTATCAATCGGTATCGCAACATCAGGTCCCTTGAGGGCATCATAGGTTGTCAACACAACGTTGAATTTTCCAGCTTTTTCCGACGTAGAGAGTCGGACCCGTTCAGATAAGGGAGCCTCTGCATGGTTGAATACAGAGAAACCCGTACCCTCGCGAAGTGCACGTTCCCACAGTTTGACTTCGCCCTTCTCCCGTGCTATGATCACAGTATGGCCATACCTTGTAGAATGATTCTGTTTGGACCATGCATCTCGGACGATACTGTCATCATCAAGAAGTAACCGTAGACAGAGGTCAATGATTTGATCGTATGTGAGTGAGAATAAAACATTTGCGGAAGAAGTTCCCATTCCGGGTTGACTTTTGCCATCGATTTCGGATCGACGAAGCGACTCTACAACATCGTTGAGAATTCCCTTTTGTTGTGCGCTGTACTTTGACAGTGGATCTTGGAAATCGATCAGACGCCGTCGCATACCACCAGAGTCACTTTTGGAGTTCATGATTTCGCATCGTCTGACATCCAACTTTTCAATATGAAAGGTAGACCCAACCTTCATTCCCACGTTCACTGGTATTTCTCGCATCACTTTACGCTTATGGTTTCCATATGTGGTGGAGGTTTCAATTGTTTCATCCGACAGTGTAAGATTCCTAGTTTGTATTTCTTCTCTGGTATCTTTTCTGCGATGCGGATTTCTATCACAGCTGTCGTCGCTATCTGAGCCATACGTAAGTTTTGGACTAATGGGGGATTGTGACGCTGGAAAAATGTCCTGGGGACCAGAACTAGCAGGTGCAATTGATAGTCGTCCCATTCGAGTAGAAAGACCCTCGCTCACGCTGTGACTTGAGTGAGATGCGTCGTCAATGGGGGGGATCATTACATCTTCATTGTATTTGGTGCGGTACAGATCAGCTCCTCGCTTAGCACTGGTGGAAGCCTGGCGCTTACACGGATTGGTTTTTGTCGATCCTTCTGGTGAACTATAGATGGGAGTTCTACCAGCAGGAGATACTGAAGAATCTTTAGTGCCTCGAGGTAGCTCTACCGATTCGTTTGACCGTCTCGCTGGTTGGATACCCCTGCGCCTTGTTTCGGAGTCATCACTGGGTTTGCTCGAGTTGGGCCGTTCCTCTGTCTGGGGAGGGCTGTGGCAATCGGGGAATAGGAAGGGTGACATTGTGTCATTCAAAAGTTGTTCTCGATTCAACGAGATGGATGAAGGAGAGGCGCTGTGGGCGTTTTGCATTTGACTATGGGATTGCCGTTGGGACCCTCGACCAATTCCCAGTCGCGACAACAGAGAAAGCACTCGCTCTTGTTCTCGAGACTGCTCTTCTGGTGAAAGAGAACGATAATCATGCAGTCGTCCGGGATATTTTTGATCGAAGTCTCGAATGGCCCTTTTGACAATCATTTCGTATTTTGAGTAGTAGCCTATTTCATTAGGTCCGGTTGTTCCCTTTTGATTTCTCTGGTGTCCAGAAGGGCCAGATTCTTTGGGACAAGACTTTGCATGTGTATTTGCTTCATGATTTTTCTCTTCCATAACAAACAAAGTTTCGTCTTGTTCATTTTTGCTTTCGTCGCCTATGAGGGTTCTCGTGTCAGATTCGTCGAGCTTATCATCGGGCACATTCACAGTCAGGGATAGATCGAGATTTGCCACAAACTCCACTTTTCTTCCTTGGACTCGTACTGAGTCATCACCTATACATGATTCATCACCAAGTAGGGTCACACTCTCTTCGCAAAGTATTGTTTCAGATGCGTCATCATTGGGATCTTGACTTTGGGTAGGGGTGAGAAGTTCCAATTCGTTTCGATGATGCCATGTCGTCATGTCGGCTTTGAAGAATTCCATCACGTTCAACGAGCGCGTGGTGGTCAAACGTTAATAAATACAGTGCACACAGTCCGGTTCAGGTTTGTGAATTCTAGTCGAGGAAGATGAACAAGAATGTTCCCTTTTAAGTGGGAGCTCATTTCGAATTTTGTCTCCGACAAGTAACCGTAACGTGTATTCACCGGTCGTCTGTCAGTCGCCTCGCCATTTTGGCGTGTTTGGTATTTCTCGATGCAGCGAACGACAAAATGGCCGCATGGTGTACAGCAAGACCATATTTGTGAACCTTCGACAGATATCGCACCTGAGAATCAGATAAATCCAACACCATGGGATTGACGACTACATTTGTGGGAGGACTATTGGGCTTTGGTGCTCAGTGCATGAGCAATAAAATTCAGAAGATTCCGTTGTCTCGGCGTAAGTGATACTGCAACGGTCGACATGTAATTCTCCAAACACCAAGCAAAACTTGTATCTAAAAACTGCTCTTTGTTGACTTGCTGCATAGAACCGTGGATGCATGTTCTATGCACATTTGCTGGAGCATGGGCTGCGAATAAATGGGTTGCAGTCGAAAAGAAGATGCTTGCCGATGTCAACGAAATTCGTGCTGGAAAAGGATTACCCCCCATGGTTGGAACACGAGCTTACTTCCCCTTGGTCCCTCCTGACTTGAAATAGGTGTTTATTCCTTTTTTTTGCTAGCTTTTCGATTGGCGTTTGTCGAGAGGTCCAAGTTCCAAATTGTTCCAGTCGATGCGGTGACCATTACCCGACATGTCTGGATGCAACAATGTAAACATGACATGTTTCGTAGTTGACTGCATCAAACTAAAATTTCTATCTACTCGTTTTGGTGTCCTGAGTGTATAGTATCGGTAGCTACTTGAAAATATTCTGAAATATACTTTTGTGTGACGGCGATAACTCATGCCTTTTCGTCACCCAGATGGCTATGAATGGACTCCGCAAATCAATGATTGATTGCGAACCAAAGAAAAACCACCACCCATTGTACAATTCTTATACCTCATCTCCCTCTTCTGGCTCGTTGGGTTCATCAGGCTGCTCTTCTGTTTTTTGTTTCTTAGCAGTTGGTGCTTCCTTATCGCCAATGTCCTCTACTTTCTTAACAGCGTTTGCCTCAGCATCATCACCATCATGATCAGGTTCAAGGTCGCCCTCGTCATCATCACCCTCGTCGTCGTCGTCGTCGTCGTCATCATCATCGTGGTCATCATCAGCATCAGCATCATCGTCATTCTCACCGTCGTCACCATGATCTGGTTCAGGTTCAGGTTCTTGTACTCTTTCTTCGGCTGGACGTTTGGTGCCACTCAGTTTAGCTGCCGTCGCAGCTGCAGCATCGGCTTTTTTCTGCAATTCCTCTGCCTCCTTCTCACGACGAGCAATATCCTCCTTGAGCTTTTGAAGTCTTTTTTCAAGTTCTTCCTGCTCTTTCTGTCCTTTTAACAACTCTTCCTGGAGAGCATTGGCTGCCTTTTTCTTGGCACCGGATTTCTTTGCTGTTGGAGCCCCTTGCCAAGGTGCTGGCGCAGATGCTTGTGGCTTCGATGACGCTTGAAGATTAGGGTGCGAATGCGTTTCGCCCCCGAATCCTAATGATTCTCTATGGCTTGAACGGCCTGATTCCGAGATGCCCCCGAGCTCCTCCATTATCATCCTGTGGCTGTTTCCTAGGACGCTGGCTTGATGTTGCTGGAGCTGCTGTTGCTGTTGCTGCAACTGCTGTTGTTGATATAAATTCATCATAAGTGTTGTCTCCTGAATCTCATTGAGTAAGTTCATATGGTGAAGTTTCAGCATCCTAAAATAGCAAAGTGAACAAGATGTGAGTCTCGAGCCTACGACGAACTATCTGGACATGCTTTTATCCCCTACTCACTCGTAGTGCCTTCATGAATAAAAAAGAAGAAGCAAGTGAAGGATCTCGTGAGAATCCAAGAAGATTTATGCTTGACGTTCTAAACATATGCAGGTACTTACTGGTTTGGATTCACGGATAGGCCCATCTGCATGTTGGCTCCACCCATACCTAGACCTAAACTTGACGCTCTTCTTTGTTGCTCTTCGCGTTTTTGCGCATAGTGATCTGCTCGAGCAGCTTCATACGCAGCTGCTGAGCCCCCTCCTACCAAAGGACGATGGGGCGGCATAGTCGCGTCATCCAAACCCAACACAGGACCAAGTGAGCCAAGCGATCCTCGTCGGTTCAGGTCTCTATCGCTCATCATTGAAAGCCCTAGCGAAGAAGAGCGGCGCTGCATAAGAGTGTCCAACTCGGTCCCAGAGGACCAACTGATGCCAAGCCCTGTGGCTTGCTGCGGAACCCCAATTGCCGCTGCGACAGATGCAGATCCTAAAGATCATCACAAACGTACCATCAGAACATGAGAAATACAGTTCAATATCATACCAATATTACAGGCGAGAAACGATAGGAACTTACCGCTTGGTTTCTTTTCTGGTACTTCATCATCATCTTCACCCGCCTTTCGACCCAGCCGACCACTAACTACACGAACCCCCAATCTCTCTAGTTCGAGCATAACCCAATCTCTGGTAGGCTTCGGTCTCATAGTACTACGCCATGCCCTAGTCAAAGCTTTTGCACGAGCACATTTCTCGTCAGCTTCGGCAGAAGGAAATGTTCCAAGTGCTATTGTTTTACCGGCCCACTGTTGTTATTATTTTGTAGAAAAGGGAAAAACAAAAAGTGAGGGCAAGGTCACAAGACTTTGTATCTGATGAATGTCTCGATTGAAGGCGCTCAATATAATCACGACATCGGGACGTCGTCTGAACGGACACGGCAATAATCGCCAACGTCAAACGACATCTAGTCGAAGTGTTCATGAGGAGCTCTTTTTTCAGATGCCAGCTTTTTCCACAGACAACCGAAACGGCACCGCCGAGAGGCGCACAGGCATTTCGAATTGTCAAAAACCTACTATCTGGTAGTAGATTGTACAGACTGCAAGGACGAAGACGATGACCCTTTTGGTGCCTCCAGCAACCCTTTCGGGGTCTTTCAGGCCGGTCATCAGAACGAAGTCATAGGGATGTGTAAATCAAGTTATCTCACAAATCAGAGACACCAAAGCCGTTTCATAGACTTTCTCCATAGCTATTCGTCCTGCATTTTTATTGTTGTCAATAATGCAGCCACACCTCTTGCTGGAATTTTCACATGCAACATCGTATGATTGATGTGTAGAGCATTCGTCCGGTCGGAAATTACAACTTCGCAGGGTCGCGATAGGGTCAAACATTGCTCAGGAACGATGACGAGCTCTTACCTTGACATGGACCGCTTTTTTACCAACAGCTGTGCCGTTGGTGAAATTGGTTGCTTGTGACGCGCTCATTGATCTGGTCGAAGTTGTGAGGCAATGAGCAGGGACTTGATTTCAGTACACCAGCCTTTTTCTTAGAACCGGGTATACATGCAAACTATGGCGACTTCTGACTCAGGGTGGCAATGCTTTAGGTAGCTACCAGGTGCTTTGGGATCATCCAAATGCGATATCGTTGGTAGTGGTAATTGTTGTCCGCTGCCCTCCTCACCATCGCCATTTTCAAGCGCTGCTTTGTAAACCTCCGTAAAATCGACTACTTTGATCCGAAGGGGAAATTGAAAAATTAGGCTAGCCAAACGTACTTCTGTACTTCTGAAGGACTTTGATAGTTCAACACCTAGCCTCTCTACACACCGTAGCCTTGGAAGCGTCTTGGATGAGGAGGGGGATTGGAGACAATTGAGCTCTACTTTTCTTGCTATGACAGGACACGAATTTGTGGAATTACCTCATCCTTTCCACTTGTGTAGAATCGTGGATGCTCTAACTATCGCCACATTCCTTCTAGTATGACTAGTGCTGTCATGGACCACATCCCACCTGGTTTACGGTTCCAGAGTATTCCTATAGATGTTTGAATCCAATGGTGTGATAACCTAAACGCGATCAGTATTCAATAGTGTATGATGATTTTGTTCCTTGCTCCAATTCTACCAACTACAGGAAATGGGGTGTGATCGGTGACTATAAGGTGTTTGAATTCTGTGGTTCATAGCGTTAGGCCTAATCGTTTCATATTTTGTTTGTCGTTTTGTCTTTTTTGAGTTTCATCCAAAATGGCGTTGGCAAGTGTAGTAGGAGAATGTTGGAATTTTTGGGGGGAGAATATTACCAATGTTTTGGTGTTTTACCATATATTAATAAGGTCAAACCAACTCGCCGGAGACGGCTCACGAAACATACCGATAAGAATCACCGAGGGAGCAAAGCCATAGAGTAACAAGCCTTTTGTCTTTTGAAACACAAAATCAATATCCAAGAGCTTGAGAATGTTGGAGGGTGACTTAATGAGGGCCATGGGTCCCTTGGGTGTTCGTCTTCTAGGCACTGGCATGGTTGTTTATTGATTGATTGGTCGATCGATCGATTAATTGGTTGGTTGGTAGCGTTCACTGTCAGTATTCACCGTCAAGGTACGTAAGAAAAATAGTCGTGCGGAAAAAGGTTGCATGGTGACAACGATTGTTCGTCGAAGCACTTACGTTGCTTTGTAAAATGGTGAAAGAACAAAATCAATTTGCTTTTCTGCTGCCTTCACAGTCGATAATAGCTTTGGAACGTTGTGAACAAGGATTATCAGGATTACCTTATCACAGGGCTTCGGTAGTTGATTTGTTAATCAACGAGAAACTCGGTGAGATGCATCCCGCTGTGGGATCGAAGGTCGACGGGTGCGGACGCCCCGCACGTCTGTCCTTCGTCACGCAACCTCGTTTTTACAGTTAAGTTGCTCGTGTCTATCTATCCCAGCAGAGAAATTGTAATATAATTGTAGTAATTCTATTATAGTTTCCTCAAACATTCCCTTGCAGTAGCACGTTCATCTGGATCTGTCACAAGAATACGTCGAAGCAAACGGAGAAACCAAGCGTCCGACCCCTTGGTCAAGGTCTCCAACGACCCAATTCGTTTGACATAGGCTAGGCTTTCCTGTGGTAGAATACGTTCCATTCGATGAGCCCCCATACCGTCAAAGGCTTCATGGACGAGTTGGGCATTTTTGGATCGTTTGAGCATGCGACGGGGGAATGGGCCAATGACTTGTTCGATGAGAGCTAGATGTTCGATGTTGTCATGGGTAGCAAAAAGAAGTTCTCCCTTGTAGAGCTCTGCCAAAATACAGCCTAATTGCAAAAAAAAAATGGTGATGTGAGAGTGAGATGCAAATACAAGTGAATACAAGTCCTCGACAAGGCAGGGGAATGAAGCATTTGTTCGTACCAATGGACCATAAATCAGATGGCATGCTCCAGCCAACCCCCAAAATAACTTCTGGGGCTCGGTACTGTCGCGTATTGACTACGGATGACTTCTTTTCATTGTCATAGGTTGCACCTCCGAAATCAATGACCTTGATCCTGGTTGATTCTGGAATGAATTGGCCTTTGTAGTTAACTTCACGACCATTGACCAGTAAAATGTTCTCGGGTTTCAAGTCAGTATGAATGAGGCGAAAACTATGCAGGAATTCCAACGTCTCGAGTAGTTGCTTGGCAAAGTCTCGAACACAGATGAGGGGAAAGGGTCGATATTTTTGTCGTTTTTGAAAGTCGTAGAGGGAAGGGCCCAATTTTTCAAAAACCATACAGTAGTGCCCAGAGAAGGTAAAGGCATCGTACATGATGGCGCAGTGCGACAGTCCCCGCCCTCCTCGTCGATTGACATCATCCACAATATCTGCTTCAATAAGAGCCGATTCGTAGTAGCGCTTCACGTTGCGTACGACTTTGATTGCCACCGTAGTATTGCCTGGTTGTCGCGGACGGTCTCGTGTTCCCGAACGAGACTGTCTTTTTAGATCCAAGCATTCAAGGACTCTTCCAAATGTTCCCACGCCGACTTCTCTTTGAATTCGGTATCGATCTGCAATAATCGCCCCTTCTCGACCCTTGAAGTGTCCGACGGTGTCATCGCGACTGGAAGACCGACTACTGCGTCGTTTGACGGCTGATTGAGGTGCTGCTGCTGGTTCCTTGGGTCTAGGAGGAGGAGGTGGCAAAGTATTTTCCTGTTTTTGGTGGTGCTGATGCTGGTGTTGGTGGTGATGACGAGCCGCATCCTCTTCCTCACTAACGACCCCAGCTCGAGGAGAATTTTCGCCATGGCGATGTCGAGGTGGTGGTCGAGGGGACGCGCTCCTGCTCCTAGAATCCCTGCGATGCCGAGCTTGGCGCCTACCAGTACGACTCGTATGCTTCTTACTTCTCCGATCCGGTTTAGAGGATAAAGAGCTATCCATGGATCGATGACGAGACCTCCTTCCTCCACGGCGTCGTGGTGGGGGCGAATTGGACTGACTGGGGGAATGTCGGCGTCGGCGGGGGTTTGATTTTGATCGTGACCTGGAGGAGGACGAGGACCGGTGGCGCCGAGGCAGTCGCCGATGCTTTCGCTCTTCCTTCCCACTGTGATCCGGCGACGGAGTGTGTCTGGAACGATCGTCACGTCGTCGGCGTCCCCCTCGATGTCGATTCCGATGACTCCTGCTTCGGCTCTTAGAGCGATGCAAGGGACTCGAAGAGCGCGAGTTTCGACGCCGTTTGCGATCTCCTCGATGTGGCTGTTGGTTTCCCCGATGTGAAGACGGTGGAGGATATTCCGGAGGTGGTGGGATCGGCGGATTGGGTTGTTGTGGTGCTTGCTCCCTTGCCGGTGGTCGCTTGGCGGCATTTCGCCCACCTAGGAGCTGGTCTTGCTGGGTACTTTGTCGTCCTTCTGAATTTGGCAAATGACCCTGCCCTCGCGGTCCTCGCGGAGTCCCAGTTGATCGCACGTCTTGCCGAGATGTCATTTTGGTGTGATTGTAAAGACAACAACAATAACGCTCGTGGAGAATTTTGCACCTGTGCGGCGAATGGTGGATGCCACGCGTTCAAACACAATCAAACGATCTGCGGAGACTGTGAGGATCGCCTTTCGTAGAGGCAGCATGTAGCAGACAGCAGACAGTAGATAGATCAGCCGCAATCGTCTGGGTACATTCAGCTTGCTCTTGATGACATTCTCACTCTCCCAGTCTACTGGTACGAATCTCTCGATTCGTTTTACCGCACGGGTGTGGTCATTGGAACGAGTCGTACCGGTACCTGACTGACTGTGAGTTGTTCACTTATAGCGCAGCGGCAAGCCGACAGACGACTGCGTTACCGGGATCCATCCAAGATTTCGCCGATTTCTTGACTGCGAATGAAGGGTAGTAGTGACTTGATGCTGCAAAAGAAAATCTTGATGAAAGCAATCAGATAATCCGTATCATTCATTCATTGTCTTATTACTATTATCTTTGTCCATAACATCGGGTCAAAATGGGAGCCATGAAGAAACGAAAACGATCCACGAGTCGTACCCGTGACACTTCATCAAAGCAGAATTCTTTGCCGACAACGCCATCTACGCCTACAACAACACCAGTAGTATCCAGGTCAAAATCAACCGTGGCCGATACCTGCACACAAAATCCATTCCTTCCATTGATCCAATCAAAGGATATCTCTCCTTCCAATGCTTCAGATGACACGGCTGACACGGCTATGCACCTCGACGACGCTCCATCCAGCAACAAGAATGATGTATTCTCCACCATGGTCACCTTTCTAGACCTCACGCGTACCATTATCAAACCAACCAAATCTAGCGACATGACTTCCGATACTAATCAACCAAGTAACGAGATTACAAATAATAATGCTAATGCCAAGGAATCGGTGGAAATGGTAGCACAACAATTGTATCAAAGTATCCTCGACTATCAGGAAGAAAATGCCTTGACTGTCAACCAATCGCATCGTGTACAGCTGACAGTGCATCGAAAACTCATCACCAATGATGATGTGGCTGATTTATTGGTACCATGGGCCATGAAACGAATCTTGCGCTCTTCCGTGTCATCATTGGACTGTAAAGACATGCAACTAGAATGGTCCATTCTTGCCACTTGTACGCAACTCGCTTTTTCCATGACCCACAACAACAACAACAACAACAGCAACAATAAAACCATGGTCGATTCTTACCGATTCTCGAGGCATCTATCTCTGAGTGCTCTGCAGAAACTTGTGCCATACGCAGGATCAGTGGCATTGAGTCAAGGCACTGCGTGCACTCCAATGGCAACCAGTTGTTACTGTTTATGGGTGCAACATCTGTACCGACCCCCTTTTGATACCATTTGTGAGACTCTCATTCCACTCCTTGGACAATGTGCAGCACGTCGTAGCAATCTACAATCGGATTCTCCAAACAACAATGGCGACAATGGCAACAATGGAGAACCATCGGCCACTTCTACTTTTTATCAAGAAATGGCCGTGGCTACACTGGGACTGTTACAGGACTCTCTGAAAAAGGCCAACCCCAAAAAGGCCTTTCAATCCTTGACGCGTCTCGAAACATTGGCGGCACTCTCGGATATATATCATGCTCCATTGACGGACTCATCCTCTTCGATTCAATCCGCAATTAGTGCTCTTCTGAACGATGGACTCTATCACTTGGATCATCACATGGATGGTTTCCGATCCTTGCAATTGACTTTACCCGAAATTGGTCGAGGTGATGATAGGGAAGTC
The DNA here is from genome assembly GCA_019593585.1 of Nitzschia palea. Taxonomy (NCBI): domain Eukaryota; phylum Bacillariophyta; class Bacillariophyceae; order Bacillariales; family Bacillariaceae; genus Nitzschia; species Nitzschia palea. The sequence goes on along the minus strand of SWEM01000045.1, from coordinate 59,416 downwards.
CCAAAAGAAGAATCCAATTCCCTCGCAGAATCCCCCAAGAAAACTTTTCACTGTTATCAAGAGACACTTTTGTCAACACTGCATGACTCTTTTCCTTCATCATCCTCAACGTTGTCAACAGACGAGAGGAATCTAGCCGCTGTACGTTCATTGGCAAGGATCATGCCATTACTACTACTACATTTCATCGAGCAAACAAATGTCATCCAAAACCAAAAAGGCAAAAAGAATGAAACTCCAGGCAAGAAGAAAAATACTGCCAAAAAGTTGACACAATTACAATTTCTGTTCTTTGCCAACATGGTTGCCCCAATATTACGATCCATACAACATCTCAATCCAAACGACAGCAATGGCGACGATGCAACTTCTGCCAAGGTTTTTCTACACTCTCTCCACCAGACGATCCATCTGCTATTGTCACATGATGTTTATCTTTCTGCTAATGACGATGATGCTGGAAGCCAATGTTCTTTTCTTCAAACGTTGTCACAAAACTTGATTGGTTTTGCGCAACTCTATCCAAATGAAAAGGTGGCTGCCAAGGTAATACCCATCCTCACCACTACAATACAATTGAACCACTTGATTTTCCATGATAATCTGCCCAAGGTGATTGCTTCCTCGTTGAGTTTTGGTGCCAGCCAAGCAGATGACAATTGTGTTGTACCAGAGGAAGCTGCTGAATTCTTCTCTACCATCCTTAGAACCTACAAGAGACTCCGGCAGCTAGATCATTTCTACGGTGCACTTCTCGCTGTCGTGGCACAACTCCGCGATCAAAAGGATGTCTTTTGTTTACGTTCCATGTCTCAGGTCCTTCAAAACCCAGGCATTGTATGTGATTTCACTGATGCAGTCCAATCAAGTCCCATACAACAAACCAAACAAATCGTGGCTGATTACAATCAATGGATCATATCTGACGCCAATACTTCCTCTCCAAGGAACACCGGAACCGACGCAAATCATGAAGCCACTAGCCTGGTGGTTCAAATATTCTCCCTGTTATTGAAGAGCATGAGAGTCGACGCGACTTTAGCGTCAGAGTTGAGCCCTCTGTGCGAGACTATCATTTCAGGGTCTGTTCAGGCCATGATGGGGGATGTCACTTCCCTTGACTCAGTCAATAACTACACCAAACTTGCCTTGTTCCTTTGCGGATGGACCATCGACCTCAAAAATCGCTGCGATTTTTGGCTGCGGAATAGTCGGGACGAGGCCATGGATGACTTTGAAATTCCTGATGCTGTTTCGATTATCCTCACGGAAGCCATAGAACAAATCTTGGATGAGACTGCTGGTAGTAATTACAATTGTGCATTGGAAGAACTCCAACTCCTGGCTTGCCATCGCTTGCAGCAGCTTCATGCCAGAATTCACGAGAAAAAGAGAGTCGCATTTGCAACAACTGCGGACGAGTTTGGTTATGAAAATCTCGTCACAGAAACAAAGCAGGTGGCCAACTTTGCCCTCAAGGCACTTCAAAAGGGACAACAGGATCATAATTCTGACTTTAGTCGTCGGTGGGAAATTCTCGCAGGAGCGCTTGGCTCGTGGGCACCCTACACGGAGGATTCCGATATGCAATGGTTTTTGGGTTCGTTTTTTTCAAGAGTTTCTCTCGTCGAAATGAATGGCTCTTCCAGTGACCATTCGGAGCCAGCTCTTTGGCTACTTCGCGATGCCAACTTTCTGGAAACACCCAACGTTCTACGAAATTTTGGCCCAGCCTGTCTGTCTTTTGTATCAACGACAATCCACAGCATGTTCAAAAAGAGCGAGGTCAAGCCGAGTAGCATTCTTACAACTACGTTGGATGATCTTGCTGATCAACCAAGTACTAGGATGAAGCGTCGTCGAAGCTCATCAGATGCTGACAGAATTCTTGGCGGAAAACTAACAACAATTCCGAAGGCACATTCCTCCACTTTTTCTGTTCTACCCTTGGCAAGAGCATTACGATGTTTGGAAATAATGAACAACATTCAGGGCGCACTTTGGGAGGTTTGTGGAGACGATGCAGCAGTCGTTGTGTTGGAAAAATGCTTAAGGTTGGACCTCGTGTGTCGGTATATCGCCCAGCATGAAGGAAACAGTCAAAACCTCGCGTTCGAGCTGGTTGCATCTTTACGCGATCTGCTCGCACGTCTATTAATGGAAGGTGGGACGATTGCGAGTCCATTTGCACCATCGTCACCATCTTCGTCCAAATTACTCTCGAGCCTCTTTTCATCCACCATGGACATGATGACCATTGGTCAAGTTCCTGATTGCATCAAGGGGACAGTACTAGAGAGTACGCAGAGCGCGACTGTGGCTTTAATCTCCAATGCGATGGATGCTGAAGTCCTTGATGAATACTCAAGAGCAATCAAATTGATGTATCAGCAACAAAGAAACGACAGAGACAAAACCGATTATCGCGTTTTGTACTCTTTGGGAGCATCCATTTTCATTGGCCTTGACAGCAGTAAGCTTAGGGAATCCAGGGGTAATCATGAAGCCCAGACCATTGTTGAAACAATTTGTGAAAGTCTGCTGGATTCAACAGCATCCTTTGCCTTTGAAGTCGGGGGAACGGATCAATCTACGAAGCACTCTGCTCTTGTTTTTGCTTCACAGGTTCTGAGAAATCGACACTACCTAGGAAAATTGCAAGATCGTGTCCAGTTGCTCGAGAAAACGCTCGTACACCAATGCACAGAGGTGCTAAATAAGGTGGCTTCCAGCGAAGAGGAGATGACATACATGTCCTATCCTATTGCCTCTTTGGCTGCAGGAAATCCTTCCAAAGAATCAAGGTCACTTCTGTTTGATGCATTGTTACAAGCAAAGATCAACTCGCGGTCGATACTTCATAATGCCGTTGGTGAATTGGCCACCTGTACCGACTCGGAAGAAGAATTCAGCGAGTGCCTTTTGAAACTTACTGCGATGAACAATCATTCCAGTGCCACTACTCCGTCCAGACTTCGTGTGCTCAGATTGATTATTCTAAATGCCAAGTCCCATGAGCAAGTGGAAATACTTTCAAAATCTTCTCGCCTTTTATTCTCACTGGCGCTGGGTGTCATGATTTCACACGATGCAAAACCCGATGGCATCCAAGAGGCAGTTGAGCTTATTGAAGTAATGGCCAGTAACAAAGAAATAATTTCTCTGCGGGAACGAGATCTATGCCTTATTCTGGCTCATGTTGTGGGGGCATTGGGACAAATGGGAGATTTCGAAGTGGCAATGGCGAACCAAATCTTCAAGTCTTGTTTCTCCATTGTGTCATCCATCCTTCAACGCTTCTCCAAGCAACTTTTTTCCTGCATCCCTTCTGTTATCCAGTGCTTGATGGCTTTTCTCGATCTCTGTACATCTCCTACCAACCTGTCCGATGCCGATGTTCTCGACCGAGGCCACATGTTTAGCCGGCTATGTGAGCTGATTTTCCCTCATGGTGATTTCTACAAGAAACATGTTCTTTGTCTAGTCGTTGCCTTTGTGGCAGCGTTGAAGCACAACTTGGATCCCATACGAAGAACTAGCCTGTTACCCGCAATTTACTGCATATTGGATATTCTACAACAGCATGAGAAACTGCAACTGAATGCAATGCTTGATGATATGGGCCGTGCTTTACTGCGGAGTGTGTATGAGAATTACAAAAAGCAGCACGTTTACAAGGGCCAATAATAATGGACCAGTTCCAGCAAGTCGCTGATTTATTGTTGCAGAGGTGCCTAGTTGAGTCCATGGAGTTCAGTTAGTTTGAGTAGGCAAGCATCCACATCCAAATCCTCCAATGCATCAAAAGTGCTGCCAGTGGCCGAATCGTTGATCTTGACTTGTGGATCTTTGAACCAATCCACAATTCTGGACTTGGGAAGCCCTGCATCCAGTAGTGCTTTGCCAAAAGCATCTTCTTCAAGATTTTCACCCAACCAATTGACTCGTTCTGCCAATCCTTCAAAAGGACTCGCTGACGCATGCACTCCATTATCTCCCTGATTGGGTGGTGATTGGAGTCCAAGTTGCTCGTAACTGTCGAGGATTGCATGTCTCAATGACCCTTGTGGAGCGTTTTTTGGATCAGTCGGACTGGTTCGATGTGAGTTGAATGTCCAATGCTACTCTACGCAGAAGAAATTGGAGAACTTACCCCAAAATTTTGCTTCTAAAAGCAGACCAAGGTAAAATGGAAGGATCCCATTCCACGACGTAGCAATGAATAGAGTTATCGCCTACGAATTTGCCCCTCATAGCCATGAAGAAAGCGTTGAAGACGTACAACTCGGGTTTTTCGTTCACGGACATCTTGGCGCAGTAGAATCCTCCTCCAAGTTTCACGATCTTTGCGTCTTGCCAAGCAGCGTTCAGCTCATCCGGTGTACATTCAAATCGCTTACACGCTTCCAAAGCATTGCAAGCCTTGTTTGCCTCGAGGACTTCTTCCCATGTCTCTCCGAAGGCAGCTACAAACTTTTCTGGTGGAACAGGTATTTCAGGCGCAGGGAGAATCGTTGCTTTCGAAGCGATGGAATAGTAATGCTGGTCGATAAGACCGTTCTTGTCGATCGTCTCACCATCTATGTCGCGTTCTGACAGGATCTTGATTCCCGCATCGGCCAACTTTTCTTGTACCAGGTCTCGAACTGCCTGCGTATTCGCATGGGGTTTCACAAAGACAAACGCCGTGTTCAACATCTTTCCTGTTGACGACGAGGTGCAAGTGTCGATTTCCTTTCCGGAAACTAGCGGTGGACAGATGCAATATCCAGCCAGGGTAAAGACAAGCAATAGATTCCAACGTGCCTTGAGCATCATCCCGACTTCCCGTAGAGTGTTGCGTATTGCGAACTCATCGCCGTGACCTGTCACGTATAACAGCCGTTGTGCCAGTCACTCACGGTTCACGAGTCTGTGTCTCTCTGGTTGACTGACAGACGATTATTCCACAAAAAGCCGAAAAGTCGTCTTCCCCTTGCTTGTAAAGATACCTGCCAATAACGAGCGACTATCGATGTGCCGTCTCAACGGCGAGTTGGGGAGAGAATTTCACGGACTGACCAAGTTTTCACGAATAGGATCCAAAAGTGACCTCAACCGGCGGTGCGCCTATCATAGCAACATCTAAACAATCCGGGTGCGTGGTCATTGAACCACATATATAGATTCCTACCAAGGTTCCATTACACATGCAATGAACGGATCGTGAACCCGTAGCCACGATTTATCATTATGGTCGTCTAATTGTTGCATATGAATCGGAACGGATCGTGTTTTGCATGAACGGGTCGTGATGCATGTAGAAGCCGTTAGAGCAAGTTCGAGCCTTGGTTTCGTTGAAAAACGACCATGGCAGAGAAGTATGTCTTTTACAAGGTGTGCGTTGTTATTGTTGATGCTGTTTTTCTACGCATCACAGTCAACCGCCCCAGTTGTCATCTTTCCACAAATTACCACCAATTCGAGGTAAACAATTTACGATAGATTAACATGGAAAATACAAAACTAAAAATCAATAAGTGTCTTTTCGTAGGTGTAGTGTTCCCATTGTGCATCATGGACCTCATGGTAGCCATTGGGAACTTGGATTCACTTTCACATACAACAGAAAACTAGAACCTACAATAGGCTACCATTTATGGCAACTTATCGTCTCAGAAGGGCATCCATGCAGAATTATTTGGAGGAGAACTGCCAATTGCCACAAAGAAAATTGTGAGACTACAAGCAGGCCTCTCAACTCTCAAAGCAATGTCACGAGGGAAACCAACTTCTGCTCACCTGCGGTGTGTTTGGTTGTTGCCCATATGCATTTGCATTTGCATTGGATGGTATTGTTGTGGAGATGGTAAAGTGCCTCGGTCCCTGTTGGATGCGCCAGTCCAGCCGTCAATATAGTTGCGTGCTGCCTCACGGGTCATGGAGTAACATGTGTACTGAACACGGTACTTGCGGTCCTGGCCTGTTCGATCACTGAGAACAATCTCCATTCCAGGCGGCATGTGGAACGAGCTCGGGGGAGGGACGGGCTCAGCATTGGGCGGCGGTGGAGGCATAGCCACTTGATGAACACCCATCGGTCCACTGCTGCTGTGATAGGCATCGTCATGACGAAAGCGATACATACCGGGAGGAGGAGACATGCTCTCTGATGGACCTGGATCCGATATTTGGTGGTGCATTTCGGGGCTGTAAGGAGAAGTACCGGACGGTGCAGTTAATGCGTGCAGCCGTGAGAACTCCTCCCTAGATGAAATGGAAATCGAGTGTGTGCTTGAACCAGCCATGAACAGGTCGTGCTGCTGTGTAGGTACTTGTACCGTCGGATGGGGCATGAAAATATCATTCTCGTAAACCCGTGCAGGTGCCTTGAAACTACCATGCTCGAGAACTGATTCAGCCGCAATATTAGTGGTAATCTGCCTTTCCTCTTCTTCGTTTCTCTTCGCTCGAACTTCATTGTAGGATTCCATCTCTCTGCGATATCTTGCTGTATCGTGTTCAGCCAGCCCCTCAAATTCCTTGCGATCTTCGGAGCTCAGTGCTTGCCATTGCTTTCCAATGATTTTTGCCATGCCTTCAAAGCCGATCCTTTCACTTGAGCTTTCTGCAGTTTCCAGAATTTTCGATCTAACGTAGTGAAAAAAGAAGTTGTACGCTGATAGTGGCCTTTTGGGCATTCCTTTTGGCTTTTTCTTGCGCCTGCAGATTGTTCCCCCTACTTCAGAATTTGGAGTTGTGGAACGTCTTTTGCGCCTTGCAGCACCCATTGACTCTGAGGTCTCATCTGCATCACTGCGAAGAGCTGTCTTGGCCACACGCGAGAACACCGAATGGTCATCGCTCGCCAAGGAATTCTCGTGGCTTTCATTAAAAGGATCAAAGTCGCCATGGTTGGATTTCTGAGTCATTGCGTCGTCGTTCCACTCAAATGTGAGAGGAGAATGTCTTGGTTCACTTGTCACCCCTTCAATCATTGAAACTTTCGTCTGTTCGCAAAGCTTGATCACACGATAGCGAACCACAATCAATAAACAATCACAGAATCAATGGAGCAGCTACAGTTTAGAATATGAATGTCGAGGTGCGACTAGTTGTGAACCCCTCTCTTGCACCGTAAGCTCGTGGAACCAAAAATTTTGACGAGATTGGGCGCACCATAGATCTTTGTGGGCATTTTCGTACATTCGATTAGGCACCACAATGTTACGAGAACCACATGATTGGCGCAAGGGAACTGTTGCGGACTCTGAGATGAAAATGGTTGCGTTTCCCGTTTTGTTTTATTTAATGTACGACATGGAAGGCGTTCCACCGACAAAGGCGAACTTAGGACATTTGTGAACATTCAGGTTTCCACAGTCCCACTTGGCACGCGCAAGGCACGCAACCGTTGGTCCGTCTGTCAACACAATTCCCATCTTCAAAGCTATAAATGTCCTAGGGCTATTTCGTCTGGTTACCGATTACTTAATAGAAACACATTTTTGCAACGTCAGCATTCGAGTAAGAAACGTCAACTTCGAATTAAAGTGCCCAATACAAACCAGTTTTCCGGGATACCATGACATCAGCACACTAACATCGATTGTCCCTTTCTATTCGTCAGCAGTTAACGGACGGTAACAATAAGAACTGTTGTAGACAGCCCTTCCAAGAGTGTGGTTCACGGACTATGGGACCAAAAGCTCTGATATTTGTTTGCTTCGCTCGCTTCTCAGAAAGGAATTTGCACAGAAACCCCCCCTCGGGTTGGTCAAAAAGTACCGGGGAAACTGGAAGATTGCCACATTTCGAGGGCGTTTTCCTGTAAATAAACACAACAACGTGTAAAGGTCGGAAATCAACCTGCGGGTGCTAAGTAGTCTTACACAGGTCAAGCACGAATACAAGGTACGCTGGATGCTGGCAATTTTCACTCATTCTACTGCCATATATCTCATAGATTTTAACACTAACTAAAATGATGATCCAATGAACAGCAGTTATAATGCCTCCCAGTAAAAATGAACTTTGACTGGGTTCTGGCCACTTTTTCCAAAGTTCAAGCAAGATGCTTTGTTCTAAACTGCAATATGTTTAGCGAGATACAGTGCCACGGTGGGTTCACTGCAATTCACTGTCATGTCAGCTTAGTTGGCCATCAAAAGGATTATGGTCATCTTTCTTGTCTCCTTTGTCTGCAATCGGCGCTGTATGCCACGTACGTGACCCCAACAAGGTCGCACATTTGGTCACTGGAGATACATCGTGAAGTGCAGGTTGTAACGATGTTGTAGAAAGAATGGAATACTTTTATGATATAGTCACATGAGAGCACCAAGCAAGTACCTTTTCATTGACACGCCACCACCAGGCACTGAAGTAATACTTCCAGCGAAAGTTTTATCTCACCTGTGTAGTAGTAAATCGGTGTGGAGAGGAAACTGGGAATCCTCTGGTCTAACCAAGGAGGCTATGCGATGAGATTGTGTACCCAGACTGGACTTTAGTCGACCGTGTCCAATGCTGCGGTCCAACAACATCATAAATCATAATAAATAATAACCCATAACCCAATTCATTTCTGAACGACCAGTCGATTGATCGGACCCTTCGCAGGCCAATCACTCCGCGGTAATGAGATACAATTTGCTTCCAAACCTCGAAGCCAACGAAAAGATATCACAATTTTATTTTCACATCGTTTCCGTACAATGGCAAAGTCAGGTAAAAAGAGCGCCAGTACGACACAGGAAGAGGGAAACGGCGTTCCTCAACATGAGAGCGACAAAACTACCGGGAGTGACCTGGCAGCAGTTGAAGAAGATTTTATCAGTGATGGCAAGTATCGAAATAAGCAAAGATGTCTTGTTCTTTGTTTGAGGGGTGCAACAGCTCGTTACCGTCATCTACTTGAAGATCTTCGTACACTGCTTCCACATCATAAGAAAGAGTCAAAACTTGACCCTGGCAAAGCTGGGATTGGCAGAGCTGTTAATGACATTGCCGAGATGCGCAGCTGTAACTCTGTTGTATTTCTAGAATGTCGAAAGCATCAAGATGCATATTTATGGGTGGGGCGTGTAGGCGAAAAGGCAGGACCAAGCGCGAAGTTTCACATATCGAATGTCCATACGATGGATGAACTTCGTCTCACCGGGAACTGTATGAAGGGGAGTCGACCAATCCTGTCGTTTGATGATTCTTTCAACGATGTTTCCCATCTGAAGCTTTTAAAGGAGCTGTTCATCGACGTTTTCGGAACGCCGAGAGGGCACCCGAAATCGAAACCTTTTGTGGACCGGATTATGGCATTCTATTACGCCGACAATAAGGTGCGTTCTACTTGGTGAATTCTCTCATGCAAAGTCCCTGATTACAACAATGATGAGCGTATGTCAGACCTTCGGGAATGAGAAAAAACTCATAATTAGACTACGATGGAATGAGACTTTTGGACTTTTGTCGTCGCACAGGTTGTCTTCAATCAATCAGCCGACTAACAGAATTTTGTTCTTTCAGATATGGGTCAGGAATTACCAGATCCTAGAACAGCAACCAACAAACGCTTTGGAGGCTCACCTCGCAAAGAAGCAGTCCGGACAGGAGGAAGCGACATCACTCGTTGAGATAGGGCCTCGTTTTGTTATGAATCCGATCAGAATTTTCCGAGGATCTTTTGGTGGTCAAACATTATTTCAGAATCCCGACTTCGTATCCCCAAACGAAATTCGAGCGATGCAACACAAGAGGAAGAATGATACTTACGTACAGAGAAAGGAGTCTGAAAAGAAGCGAAAAATCAGAAAGGAGGAAATTGTTGTCCCGGAGAATCCGCTCGATTCAGTTTTTCGCTAACTAATTGTTACTTCGTGTACTATAATTGTAGAATCCATACCACAATCTGTAACAGCAATGGCAACTATTATTCTTATGATCGTGGTCTAGCTACTACCTCATAGGTCATAGGTAGGGGCTACAAGCCATGTGGGAGCGCTGCTGGCAGCACACCCTGGTACCACAATGTGTAACAGTGATGACACCTTTGCTAGCGATAGCCATACCAAATCTAATTGACGTAATTGTTCGTAGCCTTTTTTCTGCACTCACAATCAGTCGGTCTCAGAGTCTATCCTGGCAGAGTGGTAACTACCTACTTATCAGTTCTTCCTTTGCAAAATCATTCACAGACTGAAATCTGATGGGGAGACCGGAAGGGTCTTTCAATAGCATAACCTCGTCGTTCGAGGGTTCAGAAGGAGTATATACTATGTTTATTGAGTCGACAACGGGATTCGGAACGATTTTCTTCCTGCCCTTCTTCTGTAGCAAGAGGACACCCATGCAATTTGGAGATGTCGACAGGTATACAGCATCTTTTGGCTTGTCAGGTTCGAACATAGTGGTGCCTTTGGAAGGACGAGAAAACGGATACTCCTGATTGCAACGACGATATTGTTGGTTTTGTTCCTATTCATAGTGTCGTTCGCGAACATTTCTGACTTACCTGCTCTGCAAAGCCGAGGCGCTCATAAAATGCAACGCTGTCTTTGACACTTTCACAGTTGAGAGCCACGAACATGATCGGATCAGGGCTTATACCTACGATTCCTCGTATAGGAAGCCCACAAGGTGAAACAACATTGACAAGTCCGTATGCATCAAGAATGTTTCCGCCGGCGGCTACCATCTGAGAGATTCTATATCCTGGCACTGCAACTGCTCGGATTTCCAAGTGCCGCGTAAGTTAGTGGCTCACGGAAACAATGAATGATTTCGAGGTATTTCATGAGCTCTTACCCTGCAAAAATTCAATGTTATCTCCAGGAGCGTTTTCGCCTTGTCTGTATAATGGAGCTGTGGCGCGTGCATCGTATCGAATGTGAATTGAAGCATGTCCACCGTACTTAGCGAACGACGAGACTGGAAGCTCAAAGTCATCAGGGATACTCAGCTGTTCGGGACCGAACCCTAACCACTGCACCATGGAAAGTCAGAAAGAAATGTTAGCATCGGTACCAGAATACAATTTTCTGGTATACATGGCCAGGACGGAGCAGTTGAACAATCGCAACACCCACCGTATCTTCAACAGAATCAACGATTCGTTTTCTCAGAACCTTAAAGTCGAATCCATTCACAAGAAAATTTATCATTCCCTCCTCTTGAGATTTGTCTGCAACGTTTACAGTGATACCTTGGACAATTGCATTCGTGTTGCTGAATTCTGGAAGACTTCCAACTGCGGCTTCCGTTGCCGTCGGAAAGAACTCCAACCCTGCGACGGTTGCACACGTCGAAGTGATGGATTGAATAAGTCTTCTGCGTCCAGTATCATGCTCTTGGAAGGAGTCGTTGCATGATGAATAGAGACCAGCTTTTCTAACAGTAGGTTCCTGCTTCGGGCCTTGAAATCCACACACCACTGACAAGGCAACCATAAGCAAACAACACACAACTTGAGCTTGAATCATATTGACAGAATTTTTCACGGCTAGACCAAGTGTACGCCTGGAGTGATTGCGCCTTGTCTTGCAGAATAGGAAAATATTACGGGCTGGTTTTGTGTTGGCATGGTTCCAGCCAAACCCAACATGGTCGAAAGAAGATTTTTGTTGATGTGAAAGTGCGTCATTTTTGTCGATTCGTGACTGGACCCAGTCCTACAGAGACGCTTCTATCTTCTCTAGTCCACCAGGTCAAGGTTCCGTCATCTGATACCACTTGCCTCCTCATGATCAGTGGATCGGTATCATCAACATTCGCTCTCTTATTTGCAGTTTAGTTTAGAGTGAAAGACTATTCGTCTGATCCGATTGATGCCAAAATTTTTTGTCGTCTCTTGTATGAGCGAGTGATTCCGCCATTACTATTGAAGGACAGGGACTCTAGGCAAGTGGCACGTTTCATTGATTCGTATCGCGTGGCAGACTGGTACATCCAGTTGCATACGATTGTCACCTAATCCAGAAAAGAGCTTGGATTTCTTTCCCATTGGCCGAGTTCTTTGATCACGTGCCACATCAATCACTGAAACTCCCCCATTTGTCACATTGATGGACGCAGCTTCAAATAACGAAACATCCATAGCTATAGCCAACAGGATTCGCAAAAAGGCAGAGTGTGTTACAGCCACGCAGTATCCCTCTGATGTTTGAGAAGCAGATTTGGCCAAGGTAGTGATCGCGTCAATCGCGCGCTCAATGACCTAAGAAACAACAACAAAATGAATTAGAAATCCTCCTTTCCCCGTGCAATGATGAGTATTATCATACCAAGTATGACTTACTTCTCGACCACTTTCTCCTTGCCCACCTCGTGGGCGATAGTCTATTCTTCCAGTGGCCCACGCCGCATACGTAGCTTGCATCCCAGCTTTAGCCAGTGCTACTGGTTGGCCCTCGGCCGTCGGACCAAAGTCTACCTCTGACAAGGACTTTAGACGTTGAATTTTGATATTTGGATTTATTTCATCCACGGCTCTCTGAGCAGTCATTTGAGCCCGTTGCAGTGACGAACTGAAGAACAGACGTGACGATGGATCAAGGCGACCAAGAGCCTGGCCAAGATTGATGGCTTGTTGTACACCATTTTCGTTGATTGGGGGATCAACACGTGCCCCTTGCACCTTTCTCAAACGGTTGTTCTCCGTTTGGCCATGCCGACATAAGAATATCCGAACACAACCTTGTGTTACTGGCGGAAGATCTAGGAATGCGTCCAAGTTGGCAGTCGACCCTGGACAACTTTCTGCGGCTAATACCGGATGCGGTACTAAAAGAAGACCAGAGCCGAGAATTGCTCGCCGACTCCAAGAATGCACTACCGGTACTTTGTCGTCGGACTCATTGTCAGCTTCCAGCGTTGCCAGAAAGATGTTGGAATTTCTGCTACCGAAAGGGCTCGTTCGCTTTGGTGTTGGATGGCATTGAAACGCGCCGCCGAGATTATGAGCCAGGCAGCTAGCTGCAACTAGCCAAATGCTTGAAAGCAATAGATAGAGTAGTCTCATTGCCTTTTTTCGTTGATCTATGTGCCTCCCTCACACATGACAAATCTTGACTTGACGACAAAGCAAAACAGATTTTTGTGTGAAACAACATGACGTCATTGGCATGAGTCGGGTGATTCGAAGCGGGATCACAGGCACGAATGGGATTCCTATTCCACTCCATGGTCGAGTCATCACCATTGTCCCACTTTCTCGGCTCTTTAACTACCATTCCAGGCCCCAATAAAGCAAAGGCAGACATTGTTGTGAGTGGATATACCTATTGTGGAAAGGATGGCCATCCGACGAGAGATTTGGTTCTGGCTATGCACGTTACTACTACTCGATATCCATTCTATCCATTCCTTTGTGATTTTCAAATGTACCACGCCCAAGGCAGGAATACATGGCAGGCATCTACAGCGACAATTGTCGCCTGATCCAAGTATGATTCTTGCAGCAGTGGAGATGTTTGATGGTTCCACGATTGTCGATCCAGTGGTGGTTTCAAATGTGTTTTGGACGAGTCTGCAGGGAAAAATCGTGGCTGTCATCATCGGACAAGTTTTGGCAACGATGGCCTTTGGATTCCTTTCTTGGTTCGTAACTTCCCAAATATCTCGATTTGTTCAACAATCATTTACTGCAACGTTTCTCGACGACAATGCTAAAGGAGGGACTCCATCCAGGTTTATCAAGGCTAACGAACTACCAAACTTTAACCGAGCATCGCCCGACTTTGGAAAACTTTTGATTTGTTTGGCCATTGATGTCATTGGAAGCTCCTCGGAACTTCTTCCATTGTTGGGAGAGGTTACCGATGTTCTGTATGCACCCATTGCTGCCACAATCCTAAGGAATCTCTATGGAAGCAATATTCTCTTTGGTCTTGAATTTGCCGAAGAAATATTACCATTTACCGATGTCCTACCCTTGGCAACCATCTGGTAAGTTTAAAGGTGGACCGATCGACAAAGCCACCATATTACTGCACGCCTTTGGATTCGTGTCGACCGAAAGAAACAACCCTCACGACTGCCTTTTCCTTTTTGAAAATTGTAGCTGGGTCATTGATACATTCTTGCCCGAGTCCAGTATAGCAAGACTCTTAAAACTGGGTGTGTACAAACCTGAAGGATTTTCCGAAGGGGCCATTGATATCAAAGCGGACGTGCCCTCTTACGAACGAAAGGATACGATGCAAAGATAAGGCATGCTAATTTTTTTACTTTTTGGATTGCATCAGCACTAGTGAAACTCCGCAGTGTAACATCGAGTTATCTCACCCTGTGCCAATAAGGAATCGATCGATGACTGAGAGCTTGGAATGAGCTAGTAGGTAGGTAGGTAGTAATTATGTCCCATCAAAAGTAGTTATTTCTTCCCTCTCCGATCAGGTACCGATTCTAGCCATTTCACTGGGTGTCGGTTGTAAAAGGGCCAGTCAGGGACGCACAACTGTTTATGAAACCAAAAAATAGAGCGTGAGTTAGATGTGAGAGGATGATTCCGTTTGGATGGTGATATATACCAACGGCATTGACCTACCACCACCGACAATACCACTCCAACCAGCCAACAGTGAAACACAATAGTGAAATCTTGTCGGAAATACCCAATGACCCATCCAACAGCCCCGAACGAAAGGATAATCCAATAAAAGATTAATTCTGCAAGTTTTTGGCCTTCGTAATCCATTTTGGTGTGCAATACAGAGATGAACTTGTGTTGACTTTTTTTCTGATTTCCAACGGGGGATTGGAGGAGCCAAGTAATTGCACAGTAGGCAAAAAACGAAGAAGCAAGACCGTATGAGCCTTCCGGACACCGTACAGGCGAGATATCGTACCGAAGTACCCCGGAAGTACCGAAGTGCGTAGTATAGAGATTACAAGGTCCCGGTAGTCGTGACAATCCTTTCGGTAGACAAAAAGAAATTATGAGATTATTACTAGCAACATCTGGTTCATCATCAAATGGAACCAAGGTCAGATTCGAACCACCATTCGGTTCGATCATAGCAAGAGGTGATCCTATGGCAGACAGGATCGATAGTTAGCAATCCATGATAGCAAGCAAGAACAATGCAATAACAAATAGAGAGGTACTTAGACAGACAATCTTGGATTGGACGGTCCAACAATTGACTGCGCCAAGTTCTCAATTGGTCAGTTGACTCGACCCAGTTCTCAATTGGTCAGTTGTTGGATAACCTGACTCGACTCTCGCAACATCATCTCGCCAAACTGCGCATAGTCCTGACCAGACTTCGCGCTCCTGGCCTCAAAGTCAATGCAACAAATTCATTCTTTGCTCGGGGAGAACTTGAATACTTAGGTTATTGGATCAGTCGTAACTGCATTTCACTGATCCAAAAGAAAATCAAAGCCATCCAAGCCACCAACAACTAAGAAGGAACTACGATGTTTCCTAGGTTTAACCATCATTCCAACACTTCGGATGGGAAAGTTTTGAACACATTTTGTTTCATCGAACTACTACCGATAGTCTGTTCCAATACCAATTTGCTAGAGAACTCATGAGGACACGTATTTATTATAGAGGTTAAAAAATGTTAGTATGCAAACCAATGTGTCAAAACTTTGAGTTATCCCCGGCTTAGAAATCTTCCATAGTAACAAAGCGACCTGAACTTTGGTGTAATGACCACTTCGTGGTCGACTCCCTTCGACGATTACTTGTACCGAAACTACCAGTAGATTTCATTAAGACATCGGCGTCAATCTCGTTGATCGACGTGCGATGGTGCCGGTCGACGGCAACCTCCAAGGAACCCATGTAGTCTCGCAATGTTCGCCGGATTTTCGACACGACAGAACCGTGAAAATCAGTTCTCGTGTCGAGATACTGTATCAGGATATCAGTGGCTCTCGACATGGTATCCACAAATATCTTTTCATCCTCGAAAAGGGATCGAATCGCAACTTTTGCCGCGTTTTCAATATCCCCCATGGCTTGATAATACTTCATGATTTCCACTTCAATCTCCTGCATCCTACCAGGGCTAGTTAGGCGACTGAATAAACTTGAACTTGGGACCTTCGTCTCGGCCACAATGATTCCAAAGGCTTCGTCCAGAATATCTTTAATATCCCATTCATTGTTGTACCCCATCTCGAGCAGCAGGTTGAATCCTCCCGCCCGCACAATCTTTATCTCATAGATCTTTTCAATTCTGTCGCTGGTGTTCCACCCGATGTCTTCCCCATATGCAACAACTTCAGCATCCATGTCACAGCATATCTGCAGGTCTCGCCTTCCAAGTTCCTCGATGTCATCCGACTTTTCGAGAAAATCCTTCACACTCAAAAGGAATAGACCTCGATTGAAATACCTGTTCGACAAATGCTGCATGAAGTCGAGACAGATAGGTGTCCAGCCATGTAAGTCATGAAACTCGTCGTAAGCTTTCTCGCCTAATTCGATGGCTTCGTGGTAGTATGCGATTCCTTTTGTCACCAGCTGTCGCTTTGTAAGGCCAGCCAACTTCGGTATATTTTCCTTGGTCATTTCGTGGTACATGCCCATCATCGTGTTGCCCAAATTGTTGCAAGCAATGCCGATGGCTTTCTTGTTGTCAAGACGGCGGAATAGCCTCAGCGCATCGACCAATACATGGTACGCAATTTCAAACTCGCCTGCGTAAAATGCTGTGTTCGCAGATCGAACAACCGTCGAAAGCATCTCGATTGAGTCTGAAAATTTGATGATTTCTTGGGACGCTTTCACAGTTCGAAGATCAGGTGCTCCTTCAGTCCCAGCTTTTCTGTAGACAAAGAGTTTAGAAATGATAGGCTGTAAGTTGATACCAAACGCCGCAGCACACCAACTTGAATCTTCGCACGCACCGAATGGACCGAATAATGTCGAGAAGATAAACCATTGGTTCTGCAATGGATTTTGTAACTTGCAGAGAAACGTAAATAACAAGGATAGTTGCAACAGCCAGAAGCGTAGAAAGAACAGCTATTGCCATCCTAATCTGCTTTTGGGTCTCTTCCTCGATTGGATTAAATCTCTCAATCAGACCAGATTCAGTCTCCGCAAGTGCCAAAGAATAAATCAAATACTTTGAAGTCTTCAAACCACGTGAGAAGTCTGAACTGTCCACCGGGAGGAGACTTCGTATTGCTACAGGTGAAAAGGCCATGTACACCTTTTCTTGAACACCCGCCTCGTTTGTTCTGTAGAAACTTGCATTTCCAGTCTTTCCTGATTTCATGTCGCTCACTATTGCATTGAAAGCCTCTTCGTTCGAACGGCAAATCTCATCATCACAGTTCACATCATGTTCCAATACTTTCGAGGTAATCGAAGCGGGCGGGTCCGACAACTCGTAACCGGGGCCAATCACCGTGTCACCATTGTCTTCACTCTCGGTTGCTACAAGGATTGGAAAACCTCCATCAGATAGCGGAGTAGAATTCCTCAATACATAAAACATTTTGGTGGAAAGATAATCCAAAAGAACTTGCCCAACATGATTGTTGTTTTCTGGGTCCATTATAGAGGTTGTGATACTTTGCGCATACGTCGTACCTGTCGCATATTCGTATGGTGCCGTCACATAAAGGTATGTTCCATTCGAGCGAGCGAGATTCCTACCAGTATCGTACCATCCCCGGCACCTGCATGACAGTCAGATCAAGAGCTTCGAATCCAATGCGGTTGCACAGATTTACCCACTTACCTTGGGTCATAGCCGTACTTGCCTAGCGGGCAGAGTTCAGGACGCCGGAGGGCTGCACCATTTTCCGTGGTCGATTGGAACGTAACTAGATTAACATGCCGTGATGAATCGCAGCCTTCATATCCAGCAAATAGCCCATCGGCCTCGAAAGCTACGTAAAACCCAGTGTTGCAATCTTTGACTTCAGGATAGTTGTACAAGGCCTCGAACACCGGGACGGCAGCAACGCTTTTGAGTCGCAGGAAAAGGTTCGAGTCCCCTGCGTCGGAGGTATCAGAATCGTTCCATCCGGGGACAAATGCTTGATCTGTCCACCATGAGGTGCTTTCCGGGGAGTACGAATTTTTGGGATATGAACTATTTAAACGATTGCCATTCTCGTCCGCGTCATTTGATTGACAAACCCAATATGACCGTTGGAAGTTTCGTGATCCATGTGGGTAGTTATGGCACGCTGCATTGGCTAGTTGGTCGTTCCAAGCACAATCACAGACAGCTTTTTGTTCCACAAATGGGCACACGAGAGGATCACTGTAACTCTTGCACTCCTCAATGCCAGTGATGAGGCTGTTTAACGACTCCGATGGCGTAACACCTCCAAACAGAAGCCACCCAACATATCTTGTGAGAACGTGGAGGTCGTTCGCGGCCTTTGTTGTTGTTTCAGACACGTATGCAGCGCGAAGTCTTGTTTGCACGGATAGTTTTGCTTTTTCAATATCCAAAAAGAAGTCCTCTGCATGAACAACGCTTTCTGCAAACTCGTTGGAAACAGAATGGAGAGCCACGGCAGTGATGACAACATTGACGAGAAGAAGGGGGGTAACCATCAGTGCAACGATCCACAAAAAAAGTGGGGAAGAATAGGTCTTTCTTTCTATGCTTTTGTAGGACATGGTTGGATTGGTCGTGAACGTGTCTTGGTCATCAATCACATTGGTGCCAAAGTGTAAATATGCTATTGAAAGGTCTCGCTTGCTCGCCAATTTGGTGGGGGAGCACCGTTCCATTGAATACGGGAACTTATCCCCCCGACTCTCATACAACGTAAGGAACTCCTTGTGTAGAGTAAAAGGATTTGGAACCTCGTGATGTTTGTGACGTTCTGTTTTCACCATGGAAGATCCACTGAACGAACCAACCAACTTATCGAATTCTTGAACCACATCACTTAATTCAGTCCTAGGCGTGCATCGTGCTTCTTTTGAGCCGTCTGCTTCCGAGTAGGAAATCGCTTTTTCTTTTGTTGGATCGCCGAAGTTCTTGACGATGTCAGTCGCTACTTTGTTCATCTTCCGAAATGGTCTGGTAATCATTTCCGCCACCATACATATTATAACCAAAGCGAATACCAACCCGACAGCACCAGCAGCAATACAGAAAATATTAATTGCTTTCACTCGGTCATCAACCATTTGACTCGCTTCGTTTACGATGCCGAACATCGCTTCAATGGGAGTTGAAACAACGACAAAAAACAACGGCTCGTACGCCCGATCATATTCATCGGGAACGGGTGGAATGGGGTAAGTAGTGACAAAGTACTTGTCGTTCCTCACCACAAATGCAGAATACTTCTGCCGAACTTCATTGGGGTCCCAAACTGATTCATAGTCAACAAGACTGACTAATTCGTCGTAATCTGATTTTGTCAGGCCTAGGTCCATGTCATAGATTGGCGGCGATACGCTGGAGTTTCCAGTTCCGATCGACGAGCTAACGATTTTCCCACCTGATTGAGGATCTATCAATGATATAATCTCTCCCTCAACCACTTTGGCCTTTGCAAGCTCTTGGTCAGCAGCCCTGAGGGATACTGCAACGTAAGTGCAAGCGACGAACTCATCCGTGATTCGATCATACACCGCCTGTCCACCATGCAGGAGCCAGCTGTCGTTATCCCAAGCATCAGGACCTGCCTCGTAGTGCAGGTTGTAAGGTTGTAGAGCCTGGGATTTGCACCATGATCTTTCTAATGGATTGTAAACACGGGAGGAGACGACCTCATCCATTGGGTTGCATCGTGAAATCATGTCCACAGTTCCAATCGGCCTTGACTGGTCATAGAAGTTTGGGGAAGACATCCATTCACAACCTGTTGATGTGTAGGTAGAATGAGATGAAATTTGCTGGTGTGGAAAGCTGAGAGTGGCACCAGCCCCACTGTTTGAGAAAAACACTCCAACTTCATTGATCATATCACTCGACTCGAACAGTGACTTTAACAGCGGAATCAGCTCCTTGCTCTTGTTGTAGATGAGTTCCGTGGTATTGGTTGGTGCCACTACACCGCCCATCGAGACATTATTGTTGGTGTCAGTACAGTTCGGCCAATATGTCTCAGCGTTTGGATCGGTTTCATTTGGATCACAGATACCTTTGAAAATAAACGATGCAGTCGCCGTGCTGGCAGGACGAGTCTTGTAATACTGTCGACCTTGGTAATGCTCTTCATAGTTTGTCGAATTGACGTTGCTTTCGAATTGCCATTCGAGCGGCGGTGGAGGAAAGTCTATGGGGTATCTAGGTTGTCCGGTTCGAGTATCAACGAAAGGGACTCCACTATCAGAAACGGCGGGATAACCCGAAAACCGATCCAATGTAGCTTCACGTAAGAGTCTTATAGCTTCAACCAACAGAAGTTTTTCAGTCAAAAGCTCGGCGAGGTACTGTGCGGTGAGTCCTTGTGTTTCAATATTGAGACCTTCAAAGGCTTGCTGGGTGATATCTTTGACGTTATTTCCAACGATTTCAGCGACCACAATGCATATGATGACGACAGCAAGAATCGTGATGATACTGATTGTCCCGAAGCTGAGCATCAACTGAGTGCGAAGACTATATCCAGGACGCAGACATAACAAGGGAAGAATGCCTTTCCTTGCTCCTATGGCTTCCTTTTCGGTACCCTCTGCATGACCATCATCGCTTATCATGGAATTTGAATCAACATAAGCTGGTCTCAACAAAGGATCGACTGGTAATCGTCGCATCTCCAGCGACGACATGCGGTTTCCTTCGCCGCGAGCATGAACCGTGATTGTCTTCAGACTTATTGGCAAATCCCCGTAGCCATCTGTGACAAGTTGCAAGTCCGTGTGGGCCCCGTTTTGCTGCGAAGAATGCTTCGAGAGAGATGCCTTCTCGTCTTGATTCTCAACCATGGTGAGAGGGGATGTGGCAGAGGTATCTTGCTTTGAATCCGATTCCTTCCCTTGAGGCTCCACTTCCTTCGTCTCATCTTCGGAAGGTCTTATCATTTCTGAGCCATTCTGCTTCGAAGGATGACATTCATCGATAAAATTGCCTTCCTGATTTTCCTTCATTGTGCTCGACAACCCTGCGAAGGAAACAACAGGATCGGTAATTTTTTGACAAGGGTAGAACTTGGAACGAAGCTTCCTTCGTGAATACAAGAGGATCAGTGATCAAGATCCTAACCAGGCGGCTGCACCTTGACAGTGAGAGACTCATGCAGTAGATTCTCTACGGCCTTTGCATCTTTGCAAAAATGCCAAGTTGTACCTAGGGAAGTTTCAAATAGGCATAAATCGGAGCCCCGAATGGGTCGTACAAGTTGCATCCACGATTTCCCAATCTAGTTTCCCATTTTCCATACTGGAAGTAGTCTCGCAATTATTGATTTTCTCAGGCTGTTATGCCCTCCCCTTCCATGGGAAGGCGAAGCGATTTGCAATAAGTGAGTTTCGGCCCAGGCATACAAGTAGTGTTCTTGTACGAAACTGCTTTGAGATTCAAAATGACACTTGACATTTTATTTAAGAGCCTCGGCAGCCAACGTGTCGGTATGTAAGTGATTAGCCTGAGTAAGTACTGAATGCTAATAGTACCTACAGATTGCTTGGGTTCGCCACGTGGAAGCCGTCGACGCCCTGGAAGTGTTTGACGTTCCGCCTAAAAATCCAAGTGTATCTAGTCTCATCATAAGGCTGAAGCATATTGGTTGGACTGTGATAAAAGAGAAGGCACTCGGAATACAATCATTTCCAATAATAAGAAATATGATGGCAACTGGTAGTAATGGTAATGAGGATCGCAAACGCAAGGCGGCTACTTCCAGCAGCAACAATAGCAACAACTTTACAGATTGCCCCTTTTTGGATACCATTCAGCGTTCACTCTTGGACTTTGATTTTGAACCGTCGTGTTCAGTTTCGTTAGAGGCAGGTCCACATGTCTATGGATGTTTGGTGTGTGGCAAGTTTTTTCGAGGCAAGGGCCGTCATACCCCCGCCTACACTCATTCGGTAGATGAAGGACATTATGTCTATGTCCATCTGTCGCGAGGGACCTTTCATTGCTTACCCGATGATTATGAAATTCACGACCCGAGTTTGTCGGATATTTCGGCAGCCTTGCATCCCACCTTTACCAAAGCAGAAATCAACCAGTTAGATCACAATACTGGTTTGGCTCGTGATTTGTTTGGTCGACGATATTTGCCCGGATATGTTGGTTTGAACAATCTCCACAAAACCGATTGTGTCAATGCCATTGTTCAAGCGTTGGTACATGTCCGTCCTTTAAGAGATTTCTTTTTACAACGGACCCATCAAGATCTTACTATTGAAACGACCAACAAGAAAAAGAATAATAACAACAACAAGCCTCCTCATCGCATGTCCCATTTGGCCTTGTGTTTTGGTGAATTGGTTCGAAAGATTTGGAGTGATAAACGATTCAAAAGTCATGTGGATCCGCACATGTTAATCCAAGCCATTAGTGAATCCTCCAAGAAACGATTTCGAGTGGGTTTACAAGCCGAAGCTGGAGAGTTGCTGGCCTGGTTTCTAAACATGTTACATATTGGACTGGGAGGAACCAAGAAGCCTGGGTCAAGCATCATTTATCAGTGCTTTCAGGGCAAGGTGGAAGTAACGACACGACAACGAAAACTGAAATCGGACGACGCACCAGTGACATCGGAAACTACAGAGAACGGCACCAATACAATTGAAGAAACATTGCCAGACAACGATGAGATTGACGAGACAACTACAGAAACTAACTTTCTACAGTTGACTTTGGATATCCCTGAAAAGCCATTGTTTCGGGATGATGATGGTGGTCTTGTCATTCCTCAAGAACCATTGGTTACCGTCCTCAAAAAGTTTGATGGCATGACCTTTTCCGACGCCTTAAGCAAAAGTGGTGTCGCGCAACGAAAGCGCTATATTCTACGAGAGTTACCACCCTATCTCATTCTGCATTTGGCTAGATTCAAAGTGAATCGATATTCGATGGAAAAAAATCCTACCATTGTTGCCTTTCCAGTCAAGAATCTTGATCTTGGTTCTTATACCTTTCCCCAAAACGGAAAAGTTACACCTCCCACTGAAGAACAAGTTCGCCAGATGGATGTAAGTGTTATTTTGTGATGCTGATGGAAATCCTTGTCAAGTCCTTCTCTCTAACTATTCCTCCTTGATACTTTGCTAGGTCAAATCGTTAAAGCAGCTTCTCACCAAATATGGGCGGGCGGATATTGCCAATCATTCCATTGAAAAATCCGAGCTGGTGCAGGCTGCCGTGGACTTTGTAACGACAAGTCTTCCCGACTTGCTGGCTGACAAGTACGATTTGGTCGCCAATATAACCCACGAAAGTCCAGCCGATGTCGGTCGTGAGGGAAAGCACGACCCATTGCAAGAGGGGTCCTACAAGTGTCACGTTCAACACAAGGCGTCGAATCAATGGTATGAAATGCAAGACCTTCATGTACAAGAAATTATGCCACAACTCATTGGTGTATCGGAAAGCTATGTTCTTATCTTTGAACGCAAATCTGCACAAGTCGTGCCGTATTCGAATTGAATGTGAATTTAGACTTCAGTCATGCGGATCCTTTTTGGGAGAGGTTGCGAATCACGAACGGTGGTATTGACGCTATCCTCGACCGGAGGTTGTTGAGAAGGAGGTTGTTCTTTTCTCTCAGCCTCTCTACTCAGGAAAAGATTGCGGTATTCTTGATTCGACTTTGGATCTATTCCCAACTCTTTAAAAATCCGGTCAACGACATGTGTGTTGGTAGAAATTTGAAAGGCCTTTTTGCAGGTGCTGGCGGGCTGACAGGATCGAATGGGATCGCTGACGAGTGGAGTTCCACTCTCTGGAATCATTCCCTGAACTGCCAGCTTCGAAATAGCTTCTTCGGGTGGTAAAATCCATGCTGTGAATGCAGATTCATCGTCTGGTAGATTTCTCGTGTCAAACTGTATTGTCTGGTTGGGTATTGTTGGATGAGTCAAAGAAACCTGGGTGACGGGCGCCATAAGTGCTTCATCTTTGGTAGGTCTTGCTTCTAGTTGTTGACACCGTAAAACATGCAAGCCCGCCAATGGCAAGAGAGACGCAGTAATCATTTCTTCGACAATCATTCCAATGGCCACCAAGGCAGATGCGTCAAAGGCCTCATAGAGTCCATTAGAGAATTCGTTTACGTGTGTGGCCCGAAGCATAAAGTAGTTGAGAAAGGAAAGTGGAAGTGGTGTATTGACATAACCCAAGAGTGGATTCCTCGTCCCTGGTTCGTCATTCTTATTATTATGATGATCGGACATTTCTTGGTGGAACAGTTCCATTTCTGTGGGCAGGCTTGTCTCGAAGAATAATGGATTCTTCTTGGGCTCAACACCATAGTGGGCCCATGCCACTAGATTCTCAACCTGTTCGATAGGAATACCTTGCCACAATGGTTGTCGTCCCCAATGAAAGTCTTCATTGCCATGAACTTGATAGAATCCTTTTCCTTCTCGATTTGACCGACCAGGAATTTCATTTTCATAGGAATTTTCCGAGTCGGAATACGACCGTTCTTGTCGTCTTCGTCCTATGGAAGCATGACTTTCGTTAGATGGTTTTCGAATAAATGCATGATAGATATTCTGTGTCGATGTCAAGTTGGAAGGATTACTGGCAGTGGGACGTCCTTTCTCGGCTCTCGACACTTTTGGATTAGTTTCCGACGGCTGCGAATCAATCGATGATGCCGAGGACGATGCAGAAGATTCCGACAACGAGAACGACGAAGATGATGCGTGGCTTTCATCATCCTCACTCTCAGAATCACTCATCCTTATTTATAGAACGTTGCCTTGAGATAGTTCACCGGGTCATGTAACAACGATGTGATGCCACTATGAATTCGATGGTCATTCCTTGATCGAACTAGTCGAACTGTCACTCTCCTAGAGTGACTAGTTTTTGCATTTGTACTACCAGGTCGGAACTAATGTTTTGCTGCAAGTTAGAGTGAAGTGCATTTCTATCAGTTCTTCCTCTATCGTAGGGCCGCTGAAATTCGTATGATGCTGGACAAGTAAAGAAATTTCTACACCGGTACTGTGAATTGACCAGGAATTGTGCATGCCAAAACTACCAGTACTACTAACTTTAGAACTGGAGTATGTACATCTGATCGTCGCTCCTTTATATCATGCGTTGCCACCCACTATTGTACAGTGTGCTGACTATTACTTGTAGTTACCGTGAGGCTGGATGCCTTCCTTGATTGCAAAATTTACTGTCAGTATAAAATGATTCTAATCATCAACACGGTCCACCTGTACCACTGCAACGATGTGGTCAACCAAAAGGCGCATCACCCAATTGATTTACATCTTATGGTTTACAACTATCTCATTCCCATCTTGGTTTTTATGGCGTTCTGCATAGAGGCAACGATACGAGAATTATGACAAACCATGATGCAGAGAGCACACGTCTCATTTTGATCTTGCAGCATATGTAAAGTATGTACCGGTAGTTCAATTTATTTTTCAACATTGTTAATGTTACCATCATTGGTCACTATGATAAGCAACCAACACTGTAGTATATTCCAATGTTTCAATGTCGTCACTGTTATTAGCCAACCTTTTTCTACCTCATACTGACGACGACGATGACGACGATGCCGTATTACAAAGCAACAGCCACCATTGCCGCCCGAATAAGAGTATCTCCAATCTTAAAGCCCTTTTGGAATTCCTCACAGACAATGCCCTCCTCATACTCATCACTGGGCTTTTGCATCACAGCTTGATGAAGTTCGTAATCAAATTCTATTCCCACTGTTTTGACTTCTTCCACGCCAAGACTGGTAATGACATCCATAACCATTTGATACGCTTCCTTGTACTCGGCTTCAATGGCCATTTCATGTTCCGATTGAGGTTTGATCACACCAAAGGCACGATCAAAGTTGTCCAAGACTTCCAACATGTCTCGTACCACACTTCGTGTCACTTCCATATCCCGAGATTCACTTTGTGTTGCCATTCGTTCTTGAATATTCTTGTACTATATGATACAGTTGGTGGATGCACAAAGAATTTGATTTTTCACAACCAGAAAGAGAAAAACAATGTGAATTCGTGCTATTTTTCAAGGGATAAATATCACAGACACACATGCTTGTTTGTGTTGGTTTCCATCCATACAAACGATAGATACTTGTAGACTCACCTCTCGTTTCAGGTCTTCCAGTTGAGGTCCCCACTCTGCCTTGCCAGCGTCGGCACGCTCTCGAGCCTCGTCAATTTCCTTATCAATTGCCGCAATATCACTCTTCAACACATCCATCTTTCGCTTTAAAAAGGCAGGCGAACTCAAAATATCCGTTTCGGCGGCAGCAGGTGCAGGGGCTACCTCTTCACGTGGAGCAGCCTCAGTCTCACTGTCTTCTTCGGCCATCCAACATGTCGGTACTGGGCGCAACGAGGCAGTGGCAAGACCCGTTGACAAGGATGATGGGCAACGAATGGCAAACGAGTTTACGGATTGGAAAAATGCCGTGAGGACAAGGACCGCAACTGATTTTCGTAGTGCCATGGTAGATGTAAAAGAGTTGAGACGATGAAAAAGAAGATATAGGTGCCAGACTGGTATCAGTGTATGTGTTTTCCTTTGGCTCGGGATCCAAGTTCATCGATGGAAATCATCCATCTTCGTCGTGACACATGGTTGCCATATCATCATCCAATCTCTTGCAGGACTTCGCAGAAAAGCATCCACGTGTCGGACTAGCGCACTCCACCGAACGATCGCGCGATCGAACCATTGGATTCAAATCAAGAGAGCATTCTTGATTCTTGTGCTTGAGAGAGAAGAGACAATTCCCATTTTGTTTGACAAGAAGTCCCTGTTACATTATCGCTGGTGGGAGTGAAGTATTCGAGGTTGTATTGATGAAACAAAACGATGCAAGAAAGCTGATTGTAACACTTTTAGTTTTTGCAGTGTTCTTCATTTGGCGGACGGCCTTTTCTGTCCATGTATTGTTGGAAGGGACAGAACTCACACCTTCCATCCCGTCGACTTCATCTACCGGTACTACCGGTAATCATTCTACCTCGGTTCCAAGAAAAGTATTCCGAAACGGTCCCAACAGGCCATACTTTGTACTTCATGTAGGACCACCCAAAACTGCCACTACATCCATCCAGTGTGGCTTGGAACATCTAAGTCGGCAACTTGCCGAACAAGACTCGTATTACTTTGTCGGAAAGCGTTGTCCCAATTCCAATGAAACCATGGCCAATGGAGAAGTTGCCATTCCCGGTCACCACTTGATGATGGGGTTGATCAATGCCAATCCTCATTCTCGGGGATTTGAAACACTCCAAGAACGCATGGACTTTCATCGATCGCAAGGAAATCACATCATATTAAGCCTGGAAGCCATGGCAAATCACTTAGAAGATCGACCCAAGACATGGGATTTATTCCTTTCTCTATTGGAAGGATGGAATGTTCGGATTATCGTCACCTACCGACACTACTTTGAATGGATCCAAAGCATGTACTTTCAGCAACACATTGGTAGAAAGTACCGGGTCTATTGGCCCGATGAACAGCAACGTGGCTTGGTCCATCCATCCTTTGCAACATTCCTTTCTCTGCATTTGGATCGATGGGAGAAGGGACAACCAAGTAATGATCAATATTCTTGGGGACAGCATCTGACTTTGTATGCGATTCAATACTTTTCACAACATTTTGACGATGTTCAGATTTTTGATTTGCATCAACCAGGCGACGTCTTGACCAACTTTATCTGTCAAATGATTCCTGGAGCCACCAACACTTGTCATAATCTACAAGAAAAACCTTTCTTGGAACCAACCGTGAAGCGTGAATCTCACAGTTTTGATCCTCATCGTATAGCTATGGCAGCCTACCAACAAGGCATGCTCGATAAAAAATTATCTCGAACACTTGCAGTTGAAAAAATCACCGAGTATCTATTAAACAAAACCAATGATTTGTCAGACCCCAACAACCTGTCATGCCTACCGGATGTGCTCCAAGCCCGATTGCTAAATGCATCCATTTGGTTTGAGCAAATGGTTGCCATGTCACACGATCATGCCAAACTTGTTTTGAATCCAGATCCATCCGAACACGCGAGATTATTTGAACAAGCTGTTCAGCGGAACAAGTTCTGTGAAGTCAATGTTGAAAAGGTGATGCAGCTCGAACATTGGAGAAACTTCCTCCTCAAATTGAAGCCCAGGGGCTGATCTGATCAGAACCGATCAGTCATGCATCCTGAGACTTCTATTGAGATTTTTACGAGAGATACCTAAAATGGAATGGCTTTGCCTGCCCAATCGAATAAGCCTCCACTGTGTTCGTCCTCCATTGAATTAATGACCTTGAGAAGACTTTCGACAGTAAACTCGACCGGAAAAAGCCTACCATCCGCTACATTTTTCTGAAACGGCTTGGACAAATCAGTGTCGGTAGTTCCTGGATGCAAGGCAATGCACCAAATAGACTGACGTTTCAATTCAAGTGCCATGGTTCGTGTCGCTTGATTTAATGCTGCTTTACTCATTCGATACGAATACCACCCCCCAAGATTATTGTCCGAGATGGAACCAACTCGAGCACTCAAGTTGACAACAATGGAAATGGGACGTGACGACGACGAGGCTTCGTTCTTCCCACGACGATTTTGTGCCATTAGTGGGACCAATTCCTTGCTGAACATTACCGGACCAAATACATTGACACTAAAGGTCTTTTCCAACCAATCTCTTTCAATTTTGGAAACACTTCGTTCGGGGCCTGGCGTCGTCTTGGCATCACCGAGCAATCCAGCAACATTGAGTAACATGTCAACTCTATCAAACTTTGATCGGATTTCATCGGCAGCTGAAACAATGGATGATTGATCCTCCAAATCCAATGGCACTAAATGAATCCTTTTTCTGTTATCACCTACCAATCCTTCAACTAGTGATTGCAAGCCTTCCGATGATGCCGGGTTTCTACAGCATGCAATGATCTTGCCCTGAGATGATCATATTAGTAATGATAATAATAAGCATAATAAACAATCTTTTTGTTGAGAAGGCATACACAGTTACCAAGAAACACACTCGTATCAAGAACTCACCTTTGTATTCAAGACTAGCGCCTTTACAAACTGAAGTCCTATACCTCGTGACGCCCCGCTCACTACAAAAACCGCATCGGGATCCGAGTTCCGAGGACAGACAGGAACTGAAGAAAGACTAATATCTTGAAAAACTGCCTCCCCTTTGGATTGAGGTGGTACCGGTGCCTGGAATGACGAAAACAGTCGACTACGAATTCTCCTGCTGCTGCCAATCATCGTCGTTGGGTTCGACGAAAGGAATAGTGATGATGTCGAATAGGTTCCTAGTGCTCCGCGATGATAGGCACAACTACGAGAGAATCCCACAATAAAGGCGGTGCAAGTTCGTTTCAACATGGCTAGGATACAAGCGGAAATAAATAAATGGTTATTGTTTTGATCAAACAAAAATGAAATAAAATGAGGAAAAATTGCTGACTCTGCGCGGGCATGATGAGTCAGGATTCGTGACTCGTTTGCTCTAGCATACTATTGGCAGTATTGTGCAAGCGGCAATTCGCCCTCTAGTCTATCCACAACAACGTTGTCACCTCCAAGTAATACTGGTATTCATCAGAGGGGTGTGCTAACCAAATGGTTTCGTTTGGTGGGATAAAGCGAAGTTAGACCTCTGGTATGCTTCTCAACATCGATCGCTACATATTTGCAATAGCCAATCGCTATAGTTTTCAAAAAGGATGGGCAAAGTTTACAAATACAACATGTACTAGAATCGGTTCGTCTCTACTTGTAGTGCCGCTCTTGCACCAGTCACAAACGGCTATGCTGAGGGGCATATCTATGGGTCTCGAGGACTATGATAAGCGCCACTACGATCGAGATTCACTCCTTCGACAGTAGTTGGCCGAGGAATAGCAGTCGACACAAGTGGATCATTGGTTGATAAAAAGGCTCTGGATGTAAAGCGGTCAAGACATAAACATCCACAAACAAAGTAGACAATCGCACACAGGCCACTACAGGCACAAAAGGGAAACAACAAACGCATCAGTTACCTTCAACGACCAAACCTTTCAAGAAAAACCTTTCAAGCCACTTACATGATAAAAGATGTAACCATCTGAAAGACAATGGCACTCTGAGGAATATCCGATTCGGCATAAAATGAGTCATCATCATCCATTGCATATGCCTGCCCATTTTGGTTCTTGGGAGCGTGGATTGGATGTGCTCCAGTTATTGCCGAGATGAAGAAGAGCAATAAACCACGGGGAATGAATCCCTTGAAACCATAGAATGACTTGACCACAGCCGCGTAATCCAGTTCTATGCAAAGGGCAACTCCAATGAGAACAAGGCCATATATCCGTATTATCATGTCACGACGGCCCCCCGCCATTGCTTTGACTTGCTTGACAGCGGAAACTTCCAGAAAAACAATATACATCAGATTAGCAGCAAGAGTCAAAATCAAGAAGCAAAAGGTGATTGCTTTCAGGATTCTCAAGAGAACCAAAAGGAGCCTTGGGGTGATGAAATTTCCAACGAACGAAGTGATTGTCCTTGTGACTTTTGCGTCGACGGAAGTGTCATCAGTTGAAACATTTACAAAATTCGTATTCAAACGATCATTCAGACTAGTGGTTTTGGCTGATGTGAAGCTTGTACCCGTATGGTGCCGAGCATGGCCTGGAGACTGCATCGGCGAGGTTGCCAGCGGTGTGCTTGCCGAAGCGTCCATAATCCTGGAAAGCTCGGGATTGGAATATAAAAAGTATCTCTTTTACTGCGCAAACCGATAAGACAAGAGCATTCCGGCAAGGATGCTTTCAGGTAACTTGGTCTGCCGAGATCCACGGTGATGTCCTTGTTACTTGGAAACTACAGAGCGACAATTTTGCTTCATTTTTGGCCGAGCTAGTCACGCCTGGCACGTTTTCTACCGGTCGAGAAAGTCGCTTGGTCGGAAAACTAAATCCCCTAACAAATTCTTTTGAACAATCAAAAGTATCCATACATGAATAAGACATGGCGTTAATAGTCTGCGCATTTCTCATGAGAGCGAGCCAGGCGGACAATCGAACGTTTGGCGTCTTTTCACTCATCATTTTTCCCGGACTTTTCGCGAGAACTATCTAACGGGCGACAAACAGTCGGCCACAGCACAATGGCACTTTAGAGTCAGGGACAACTACAAACCGAAATACTAAAAAATCTAAAACAGCAAGCAACTGCATCAAAGAGTTCTTTCGATGTGTAGATAACGATACGGTAAACCTTGGATTGACGATCGCGGGTACATGTACTTCCGCAGAAAGTTAGTAACGGGGTACCAGCTATTCTACAGTTAGTGGTACACCATGATTCCAATGAGTCATTCCATTCGTGAAGGGTACCGGTACGTTCCATGCACCACTCACGGTTTCCCGTTGATGGGTTTTTCTTTGTCTTGTTCGCCCGTTGATGGAAACCCGAAGGCGAGATTGCCAATTGGGCAAAGGGGACACTTCTCTTCGATCAAGACTTCACTTCTTTTCACACAAAACACCCTTCCCAACACCAACGTCGCTCCTACAAGAACAAAAGCAATTTGCTCTCATAAAATCATCCATCGCTACAACATGCTCTCTTATATCATGCAAGGCAACAACGAAACGTCCGAAACCATCCTTTCGCCACCCACATCTGTTCGTGTGGTCCCTACTCGCCAAGGAACAACCATGACACGAGTCAGATGGGAACATAGCCCTATCGTCACCGCTATGCTAACTGGAAATACACTTCAGACCTGTGAGGATGTCGAAACTCTTCTAATGGAATGCCTCCAAACACACTCAAACGATCGAATATGCCAGGCTGCCGCTCGTCACTTTGCGCTGTGCATACCCATGGAAGACAAGCCATCCACTCCGTAATAAACCTCTGGGGTTAGGAGCTACTCTCTACCATTCCCAACCATATGGGGACATTATGTACTCTATTGTTCTTACTAGAAATTGGAATTACTGAGCTACCTTTACTGATGTTTTCCTGTGAGGGGTATTTGTTTGAAATTTAAGTTGCTACAATCCGTCCAATCGTAATTCTGTCAGTGTTTGGTCGGTCGTGTTCTTTGTGCTCAACTTCCACAATACCGATTGGTGTTATTTCAAAGGGCAATGATACGTACGGCATCCAATTGCTCTTGACAACATTCAATACACGTAGATGACTCGTCTCGCCAGAGTGATAGGTAGTGCCACTACCTCCTGGAGTATGGAGTTGTTCGATCAAGATCCGCGTGGACACACAATGGTGCCAGGAGGTCCCCAAGGCCGCTCGCACTTTCGTTTGGTCCTTCTTCCATTCCTCATTTCCACCCGAGTGACTTTCGAAAGCAGCTTGATTAATCACAATCACCGCCAAATGTAATTGTTCTGCGTAGCGCTTTAATGTTTGGGCAATCGAAAATGCTGTCGCAGCACGTTGCGGGACGAGATCGGCTCCAAAATCTCGATTCAAGGGAGCAGCAATACTATCCACAATGAGCACTCGAACTGGAAAGGTATCATCGTTTGTCCGATGTAGTATATCCTCCTCCACACTTTCTAATAGTTGGAGTAATTCTTCCGTTGATTTTGGTTGCTGGACCGAGACATTACGCAAGACTTGATCGGGATGTTTAAAGGCCAAAGAAGATAGATCATCAAGAGTAGTTGACGCTTGTGCTTCATCATGATTTTCATCTGGGGTTAATTGTGTGTAGCACGTAGAAATACCATAACTAAAGTGCACCTTGTTGGCCCGCTGGAGTGACAATGTTTGGTTGGTACCTCTTTCCGACCACCGTCGGGTCGCCATCTCTCGCAACCTCCCTAGAATGAGTTTCTTCTCTGTATCAATATACATAGCTCCTTGATTGTACCTTGCCGCCGTTAATATTAGTTGCAGTGCCAACTGTGTCTTGCCAACTCCTGGTCGACCAACTATTTCAGTGATACTCCCCACCCGAATCCCACCCATAGAATCAAGTGTTGCCAATCCAGTGGGAAGAAATCGCATCATTGGGGCTGGCGAGAATGATGATGATGTTGCTGTTGACATTTCTGGTTGCTGCATAGTGCTTTCGTGACCTTTGTTGTGGTACATCTTATCCAAAGCTTCAACGGCAAAGGATGTTCGATTCAAAAGTTTTAGGCAAGTAACTGGTCGAGCTCCACATTCCTGACAAATCCTTTTCAACAGGACCAAAATGGCTGCTGACCTCCCGATGGACAATGAGAATCAGTGTCAATCGTTATTCTAAAGATCAGTCACTTCCTTGTCCCACGAGAAGCACCATCCACCAACCATGAATCCCATCATCGACTCATTCACTTACCATAGGTGAGCAGGGGATCCAATGCTTGAAGCAATGTCAATGGAGAACTGAGCAATATATCCCCTACCGTTGTCAATGAAACTGTTCTGGTACCGCCATGGCGAGAAGGAATTCGAAATCGTTTAAGTTTCCCACAGATTGCTGCCCGCAACTCTTCTGCTTTTGCAGTCCTCAATTCGGATGATTCTGATGGTCGAACTACGTCGTCATGGTTGTGGTAGGTGCCGCCTTGCAAATCCTTAAAAATGTCCAATGGCAACCTCGTCAATTTTCGATGTGCTGCACTCATGGGCACGAATTTATGGTTGAACGCCTTTGAGGATTTGAGAAACAAACAGTGGAATTACAAGTACCAGGTACGAGGACAGCAGGAAAGAATAGAATTGTCAACACCATGTGTGCACTACTAACCAAGTGCTTGTACCGATAGTTGATGAGGTACATACATTTCAAATTTGGCGCGCTTTTGATGTCATGTTTACCGTATTTTCATAGGTACCTGTCAGTTCTAAACACATACCTCTCTGCTCATCGGTTATGTGCTATAGCTCTGGTGCATTTATTTATAATATATAGTTACTTTCATGTTGTGTTACCTTCCTTTTACTATTACAGGAGTAAGGGGCGGCAGAGATAGTGACGACTAAGGCACCAAGACATTGATTTTGCGAAAATCCATTGTCCCTGTACGGACGTTACCGATCAAACGCAGCATTTCACTTTATTGCTCATCCTATCTACCTCTCAAAGCTGAGTGATTGGCCCAAGTCTTCTGGACCTTTCTATGGGCGTGACTGACAGTAAATTGAGATCACTGTCCATATGTCTTCTGTTCATTACATTAGATTGAGATGATGGCAGACAGGCAAGGGGATGAATAATATATTGTAGTCTGCCAGTGCCAGTGGTTTCAATTCATGTATACATCTGCTTCAAGGAATCATAACATAGTGTAGGAACTCAAATGACATCAAACTGTAAACTGAAAGTATCTATGGCTGTGCGACAATCTGCATTGCTCCAGAGACACACACACGAAGAAGGGGAGAGCAGCTGGCAAGCAAATGTTTTTCTATAATATCCAAAGTTACGCTTATACCTTGAAACCACGAGAGCGACGACGACCACGAGCACGTTCGAACTTGCGACCCTTGGATCGAACGTAGGGTTTGACACCATCGTGAGTGTGAGGATTGCTGACACTGGTGTTATGTCCAAAGTGTGATAGAGCTTCCCGAGACTTGGGACCGCGGAGCAAGACAGTACCCGTTCCAGTGGGTGCCTTCAAGGCAAGTTGGTCAAACGTTAGGCATTCTCCTCCAGCCGCAACAATTCGCTTTCGAGCATTTTCAGTGAATCCTAGTGCGCAAACGGACATCTTCGGGCATTCCAACATACGGACATCGTCAGTGACCTTTGCCACAAGGACGGCAGTCTTTCCTTCCTTCTGCGACATGTACTTGGAAAGTCGGTGAAGGCCAATAGGTGGTTGATTGACCTTGCTCATGTGAAGTCGCTTCAAAACGGTTGCACAGAACTTGGACTCGGTTCTGCGAGACAAGAACTTGTAAAGCTTGATCAATAGACGATTGTAGGGGTTCTTCGTCTTGACCACCTTCATGGAGCTCTTGTGCCCCACGCGGCGTCCACCAGCCTTAAGATCAATTCCCATTTTGTTTGTTTTTGACTAATTATATTTAAAAAAGAGTCGAGGAAATAGGTGAGCCAAGTTGTGTTTTCCGAAGCTATTCCCCAAGTTCCAAACTTTGCTTCCCATGATAAATCCAGGGAACGAATTCCCCACACTACTACTCTAATATCAACAGAGGAACGAAACTACATCATCTTTCTCAGCTACCATCGACGCACCTTGTTCTAAAACAGGAAAGGGTATCAACGATGAAAGTCGACGATGATATCACAACTCGTTGGCGCCTTGGGGTCGAAGCGGGGTGCCACCATTCATGAGCATGAGTTTGACCGATCGTGGCGGCGAGTACCTGTTTGAATCGAGTCGGTC
Organism: Nitzschia palea; assembly: GCA_019593585.1. Taxonomy (NCBI): domain Eukaryota; phylum Bacillariophyta; class Bacillariophyceae; order Bacillariales; family Bacillariaceae; genus Nitzschia; species Nitzschia palea. The sequence goes on along the minus strand of SWEM01000045.1, from coordinate 23,984 downwards.
ATTGTAGTAAGAGGTAAGGCGAAGGCAAGGGAAATGGGCAGACACCTACTGTGGTAGGTATTTGTAGATACTACTACTATTGATATCCGGGTGGTATGACCGGTACGGTACTTGTACTACGTACTAACGTTAGTACAATCCTACTAAATATAAGCAAGCCCTGCCACTCCCATATCCCGATCAGAATCCCCATTTTATTCTCAGCTTTTATTTCTAAAGAAGTTCACAGTAGTGAATGTATTATTAGTTGTGTTAATACTTTACAAAAACTTGGTCTGACTGACAAACCACATGGATACTGCTTGAGAAATAGCAAAGACCAACACCATAATTTCACGTTTGGGGCCAGCAGCAGCCGTTTCTGTCGGAATGTTATTCGCCATGGTCTTGAGCATGAAAAACGTTGATGCCGATGCTGTCCAAAGGAAAGTGACATAGAAGCCAGATGTACCATATCCTAAATGTCCCAGCAATAATCCGCAAATCATATTAATGGTCAATCCAAGGTACTTGTATCCAGTGTAGCTAAACAAATCCAAGAATGGAACAGACGTTTCCATCATGTAGAATCCAAAACGGATGAGTAGAACTTCGAGGACTTGTGTGATGAAGCATTTCGTGGTCACGTCAGGTATCACCTCCGGATTAAATTGACCTGATGTCCCATAGGTCAAAGCACAAAGTAAGCAGTAGGTGATGAGGCTCATGACGGGCAAGTACAAATCAGGGGCATTTTCATCTGAATTCGGGAGGGCGTAGTTGACCATTTCAGGTCCTTCGATGTGCTACAAGTCAGTTTTGAAATGGAAGCATGAGGTTCAGGTGCAATCAAATTACCGACGCAATGTCAAGAAATTAATGTAGGAAATTACTTACCAATCGTCTCCACTGCTTGGCCATAAAAGGAAAAAGCACCTTTTTCATCTTTCGTTGCACGTAGCGATTGTCAACCGCAAAATACGCGCGTAGCATAATCATGGTAGAGTCAAAGCCAGGAATTACACTAGAAGCCTTCCAGTTTGGTGACACAGGCACAATATTCATCACCTGATCCAGGGCTTGCGAACTAGTGATTCCTCCAGACACAGCCTGTGCGGCAAGACCAGCCATGGCCATCGTCGAGGGATTCCAAAAGTTGTGTGTTTGTGACTGAGTTTGTGATTGTTGTTGCACACCTTGATGACTAGGATTATAATTCTGATTCTGGGAAGATGTCGCGGATGAAGCTTGCCATTGCTGCACGTTTCCAAAGTTCGTTTGCTGTTGGTAATGATTCGATTGTGACGTCGGATCTTGCTGCGTTTGCTGGTATTGATCTCCGTAATTACCAGCATTGTAGAAACCACCGGCAGGTCCGCCTCCAGGAGTGCTCTGGTTATAGAAAGAAGCCATCTTCGTGTACCAGGTAAACAGGGTATAACTACAGCGATTGGCCACACTTGGATCAAAGGTCGAATGCCGAAAAAGTCCACCAACTTTCATTTGTAGCAACATTGGTCATTCGTCCACGAGCCGCTTGCTCCAGGTAAGCCTAAACCAGTACGGACTATCAATGACTCTGTCGACTGCTGTGATTGGTTCACGAAAACGAACTTGTCGCTTGGAAACATGAAACATGTGAAAGAAAATAAATGTCCTCTCCGACCTCCGACGTGTTGTCATCACGGAACATGTTTGCAGTCCTATTTTGGAAGTTTTTACTTGCCAGTAGGCATTTACCTGGTACTACAGTTTTACCAAAAGAAACAAATGCCACCATCTCCAGAGACTATTGATCCTGAAAGTGCGGGCCTCGATTATTTCGAGAGCTCAATTCCAAACGATGCCGTGACGATAGGAGAATCGGAACATTGTCTACATGTCCATAACGAGTTCGAAGAAGGTAGTGGGAATTTAGAACATGGATCGTCGGTGACTCAGGCCACGTTCAATTTTACCAATTCCATTATCGGTGCTGGGGCCATTGGACTTGGGGGTGCTATGGCGGTATCAGGTGGCTTGATTTCGGTCTTTTTTATTTTATTCTTTGGTTTGCTGACAAAGTTATCTCTGGATATGGTCATTCGACTTTCCGTTGACAATTTCGGAACTAAAGGTACCTACGAAGACCTAGCTCATCTATGTATGGGCCGCCCAGGGCGATCACTTGTAATGGTGTGCAAACTTCTCTACTCCTTTGGTTGTTTGGTGGCATACATCGTTGTAATCAAGGACAACATTGCCCCTGCCATTCGAGATTTGCTCTACGGGCCAACGGGTCATCACCAAAGTACCGACTGGGTCTATATCATATTGGCGAATGATAAGGCTTTCACTTGGTTCATTAGCACGGTCTGCATTCTACCTCTATGCTTGCTGAGAGATATGACGCCCTTAGCCTCATTGTCCCTGTTGAGCGTTGCTTCCATGATTGCCATCGTGGCGATCGTTATTTCCATGTACTTTTTCTGTCCAGAGATCGCAGTGTCTGGAGGCTCTTTTTACACAAAATGGCTTGAAGTTCGCCCGGGTGTTTGGGAGAGCTTGGGAACGTTTGTCTTCACTTACGTTTCTCAACACACAGCTCACCTGGTGTTTGGTTCCCTCAAACCCAGCTTGCGAACAGTGGAAAAATGGAGAGTTGTCTCGTCATGGTCCTTGTTCTCTGCTACATGCGTCTCACTCTCTGTGGGTCTTTTTGTGTACATGACATTCTGGCAAAACACAAAGTCCGACATCTTCGAAATTTATCCCAAAGGGTTGATGGTAGATTATTCCAAACTCTTACTTTGTGTGACCATGATCCTGACCTTTCCGTTGCCGTTTTTCACCTGTCGAGAACTTTGCATCGTCACTTTCGTTCATCCATTTTGTGGCGACATCGACAACAATGTCAGGTCATCATTACCCGTCGAACGACTCGAAAACGACCTACAGGAACCATTGATCGAAGCGACAGCAGGTGACAGGGATCAAGGATCCGATGAAATTACATCAAGTGTGACAGATACTTCACGACGCATTCTGTCAACGGCCTCTCCAAAAAATTGGTTACTACCTGGTGACAAGCATCAGTTGAAACTCGTTGGTCATGTTGGACTTACTCTCAAGTTGTGGATCGTCGCGACAGGTTTAGCAATCGCTGCTCCTTCATTAGGGCACGTTTTGAACTTGGTAGGATGCGCAACAGGCACCATTATTGCTTTCTTGTTGCCAGGCTTGTTTTCCTTTAAAATTGAGGGTTATTCCGTTGTTGGAATGATCATATTTCTGGTCGGCGCTATTGTTGGTCCGGTTGGGACGTATTTCAGTTTGAAGAGCTTCTTTTAGATTTTAAAAATGTCACAATAGAGAAAATGTAGATTTCTACTATCTCTTTTGATTTCCTATGAGGTATTTGTCTAGGTAGCGTTGATGTTGTTTCAGCATGGAAACTTCGTCTTTGAATGGATGCATAGCTACCATCCACTCCAACCTCCTATCAGCGATGAACGGAAACTCTTTCTTGTGATTGTGCGCAAAAACTCTTTTCTGGTTGTAGTCTTTGTCGGTCCAGCAACCAGCACCAGTTTGTTTCTGAATACACATCCCGATTACAACATCCGAATGCCAAAGGTAATCTCTGTACGGTGAGGTATCGGCTTCTTTGATACAGTCGTCCATTCCAATTGCTGCACGCTTTAGTGTAGGACGGGAAAGAACGTATCCTGGGCCACCTGTACAGTAGGGCATGGACAGTCCTCCCTTGGCCAAACCATCAAGATCCTCCTTACGACCAAATCCACGTTCTCCGTAAACATGATAACCAACAGGATTCCTTTTTTTCACAAATCGAATCAGACCATTGAGATGGACGTAGGCATCGTCGTCAACTTTGAACACCCATTGAAATGTTGATGCACCAGTTGCGTTGTTTTCAAACGACGTCACAAGTTCGTCAAGATGTCGAATCATCGCTGAATTCTTTCGAACAGGCGGATATTCATCATCCACAACATCTTTCATCACTTGAATCATCGAAGTATCTAAAATCCCTGCTTCCTTCGCAAGGTTCTCGATATCCTGTTTGGAGCCACTGTAGGTCGTGTCGACACTATCCACTGCTCCCACAAAAAACTTAATAGTTATTCCTTCTGGTACCAGATTTGGTTCTGCCCATGTCTTCATGATAGTGGCCGCTCTGGTCTTGAAATTGGCTCGCGAAGAGATTACAGCGATCAAAACACTTATTGCCTCCGTCGTGTCGTCTACATTGTCATCAGGATCGGCCTGTGCGTCGTTAGCACTCTTGACCTTCATTAATGCATCAAGGAGCTCTTTATTCTCGCTACGAAGTGACCTGAGGTAAAGTCCTAGCTGCGATCCTTCCGTATGCGCTTTAGCTCCAATACTACATGAAAGTATTTCAGACTTTGAGGTCAGCATTTGGTGAAGGTGAAGGCACAGGCCAATGTCACGTACCATGCTTTGAAAAAATTGTTCTCTACAAAAGATCCAAGTTTGCAATCTTTCTCGTGCCAAACGTGTGTCAAACCCTTCTCTCGCATTCGGATTATGTTGAGATTGTCGCCGACTTGTGCGAAGAAGTCATTGTCCTGTTTTGTTCAGAAGAATGAGATTATTGACCATACGCAATACGACTGCGGCAGATTCCTCGCTTACCTCTCCTCCCCAGCCAACAAACTTTTCATTCATGGAGAGGCGTTCAGCATCGGACCCTGCGATTGCGTACATCCCATAAGATGACTTGCGCCAGTAGCCCTGTCATTTGTTCCATGACGAAAAGCAGACGATAGAGGATTAGATTACGGTGGTATATCACCTTGTTGATTCTTAAATCCACTTACATGGTGATCTGTGTATTTCCATGGAGCACTGTCAGTCATGAATTCATCTACAAGGTTCACCGTATCAGGATTAAATTCTGACCACATGATTGGAAAGTAGGCGGCGGCTCCTGGAAACGGAAACAACAAAGCATTGCGAAGGAATCGCGAGTTGATGTTCATGTCAACGTCAGTGCACGCTAGAACACAATCATCATTGTGGCAGGCGGCAGCATGCAAGGCGTTCACGGCCTTAGCTCGACTGAAGGAAGACTGGTCGACAAAGATGAATTCGACGGAATCACCGGGCCTATCTAGTTCTGCCCTCCGAATCAAGTCATTTTGAAAGTCCTCCATTGCTTCCTTTGTTTCAAACGCTTCATCTTTGAATCTCGTAACAAGAAGTCGAATGGCGACACGGTTTCCTAGTAGGCCTTGGCGGAATTTCTTGATAGAGGATCCCAAATGTAGGGCAAAAGACTGCAGCTTGCTGTCCTGACCCGAAATAGGAACAGCCAAGTCAAGTTGCTGGAAGAGAAAGGGGCCATCATTATAAAATGGATATCGTAAGTTTGCATCTTGCTCCGCCTTGGCAAAGACGGCGCCTGTAACGGAGGACATGGAATACCAGATTCCATCTTGGTCTGAACACGATGTGCATTTCAGCAATTCAAGACCTTGATTGCACTTGTTGGCGTCATACTTGGTGGTGGCGAATTTTTGTGCACGCTTACAAATACGATTTTCCATGAGTTTGCGGATCTCCTTGCGATGTTGTTCATCGTATTTTCTAAGTTTTAAACCATATTCATCAAGCTTGTGAACTTCCGAGAAGACAAATGATCGTGGATACGTGTGGCCGCCTTGGGATATTAGTTTTGTCCAAGGTGCTATCACCGGTTTAGGTGCCATTCTCTTCTCCTCAACATGAGACACAATTTTTTCAAGTGTCGGAACAGGGATGGATGCAGGTGGAAACACTTCGTGTTGAACATTTTGAGCTTCCGTGTCGACACGATCATATGTAGAAAGAACAGAGAGTAACGTCGAAATTGCTATGGCTGCGCCATATACCACAAGTCGACAAGTGCCAAACATGGTGGGTTTTGACCGAAAGCAGAAGAGTGTTTATTTCAGATGGTGCCCCGTTGTTTGCTTACAGTTTTATTGGAGTAACAATATACCTGGTACTGGCGTGGTTGGACTGCTGGCTTCTCTTGTCTTTTGTTCCATGTAACAGTCAATAATGAGCAAAATTCAAATTCGCCGGAGTAACAGTAATTAGGCCGCACGATTGGGAATCACGAGTGCGAACTGCGAGATTTGAGATTTTCGTGCGTCTCATAAATAAAGTACAACGGTCCGATTGGAGGAATGTGACAATAGACAATAGGTCGAAGTTGCATCACGGCATCCAATATAGATTACCGGTAGATAGATTCCTGTCAACCATATTACATTCGTGTAAATAGTGACTTGGAAAATGTCGATTTCTGATCCGTCGGCCTTTCATCACCGTGGACACTATGGGTCTCTCGACGAAGAGCCCCGTGAGCATGAAGGTGTGTTCCTGTTGCAACTCGGTTCGTTGGATTCTAGCGACGATCTTCATTCAAAAGAAACAGGATCCAGCTGGGTGGGGGCAGCCTTCAACCTAACCAGTTCCATCGTTGGGGCTGGTTGTATTGGTCTCGGTGGCGCAATAGCCCATTCTGGTGGGATCGTATCCTTGCTGGTCTTGACGGGATTTGCAATCCTGAGCAAGTATTCATTTGACTTGGTGATAGATCTCGCTCTGGAATCTACACAGTCGCAACCCTCTTACGAAAGTCTGGGCTTTGTGACCTATGGAGCTGTGGGACAATGTGTCGTTGCACTTTCTAAGGGTCTTTATTCTTTTGGATGCCTTGTCGCGTATATTGTGATATTCAAGGACAATTCGGCCTATGCAATCGCTCATCTACTATACGGCAACACTGCCGACGATCCGCTTAGCCGTTGGCAAAGCATCCTTACCAATCATTACTTTGTGACAGTCTTCTTTTGTACCATTGTCATGCTTCCATTGTGTATGATGCGGGACGTGTCACCCCTCGAGCGCTTTTCGGCGTTCAAGATTTCGGTCGTGATTCTAATCGTCGTCATTGTCGTGTACCTTTTCTTGATTAGCGAGAAGACACAACCTACGGGTAGTGTTGCAGACCACTGGTTGGTTATTCATACGGGAGTCTTCGAAAGGTAGCTGTTGGGACGGAGTTCCCTAGGTATGATCAACTGTGTGGCCTTCGCAACTTCCATTTACTCACACATACTTCAGTTTAGGAACATTCATCTTCACTTTTGTCGCACATCACTCCATTCACTTGGTATACCAGTCCCTCAAGAGAAGCCAACGAAAGAACTTTCACAAAGCAACAACCTTGGGGACAGTTCTTAGTACAATGATATCCATGTTCATGGGATTCTTCGTCTACATGACGTTTTGGGAAAACACGACCAGTTCCATGTTTGAACTTTATTCACCGTCCAAGGCAATAGATGTGTGCCGTATCCTTCTTTGTACATCGATGCTCCTAACATATCCTTTCCCATTTTTCACCTTGAGGGAGCTGGTGGTGCTATTTTTCTGTACGCCCTATCGAAGGTCGTGGTTGATTCCAGGAGATGAGCGGCAGCTTCAAGCAAAATATCATGCCGCCCTAACTGTATTCATATGGGGAATCACTTTACTGTTGGCACTAGCAGCGTCAAGCTTGGGAGTGGTTCTGAATCTTACTGGCTGTGCGACAGGTACCGTGCTTGCCTACATCCTACCGGCTTTGTTTTCATATAAGCTCCGTGGCCACACTATCGTCGGAAGCATTCTATTCCTGCTGGGTGGCTCTGTGGGCCTCATTGGAACGTACTATAGCCTAACCTCTCTATGGTAGTCATGCCATATCGATTAGATAAATTTGAAGTCCTTCAACTCGAAGTTTCGGCCAAATTCGGATTGAGGAACAGCTAATTCTCTGTCGCGGACTTGTCTCGCTTCCTCGCGACCAACATAGTTGATACCATCCTTTGCTGCCTTTTCGCCTTCTTCATGACCATAGACGGCTTCTGCTATTTTCTCATCTTCCTCGTCAGCATCAGCATCCACCACCAAACCATCAAGAAGCTCTTCAAGTTTGATTTCTTGGTCATCTTCGTCCTCATCATCGTCGTCGCCTTCTTCTTTCCTGGTTTCATCTTGTTGCATTGCTTGAGTCTTGATCTGCTCGCTCTTGTAGAGGTTCATTCGATTTCGCATTTCCTTATCAGCTTCAACTTCACGCAAGAAATCTTCTTCATCCATGTCGTCTGCTTCGGCCTTATTCTTCGCCGCCTTTGCACTCTTCATGTCCTCGGCTACTTCTACATCAAGTCGTTGCAGTCGCCATATTCTCTTCTTTGCAGCATTTGCTTCATTCGCTGCTACACCTCCATACAATTTACGGATAACAATAACATCGGGGAGTTTTCCATTGGATCGCATTTCTTCGGCCTCATCTTCCACAAACTGTGTTTCAGTCAAATCGTAACCGACACAAACATCCCCCGATTTCATCAAATATCCAACGTGAGAATTTTCTTCAAACTGCGTGTCGTTAATGCCCAAGTCGGCTTCCCTTGCTAGAGTGAGTGTTGCGAGCTGACTGCGCAATTTCCGCGTGGCAGATTTCTTTGAGACATTTCGCTGCAGTACAACTGGCTCTTTTCCCAGCACAACAAAACGAGTCATTCTCGACCGAGCCGCGGTAATGACAGGCCGCAAGGGATCCCGCCAGTATTGATCTGACGACAGTTGGGCAACCTGACCAGTCAGAGGGTCCAATAGATGGATAACCTCGGAGATGTTTTTCACAATCACAAGCCTAGCAATATTTCCTAAATTTCGCGCAGTCCTGGCTGGAAGGTACAGAAGATCATCCTTACACAAGGGGCAAATTTCAACAAGATTTGTGTATTTGTAGTTACTGATGTTGCTCTTGTCGTCTGTTCCAATCAACTTCTTTGATGCTTTGACCTACATTGGAACGAGGGTTAGTTCATGATCGCAGTGCAGCTTTTTGGTTTTCCTACACAACGAGACCGAATCATCACATACCTTGATGGGAACAGCATTCTCTAGAAAGGAAATAAATCTGGCGGCTTTGCCTTTGTCAGGGAAATAGAAGTCCATTCCATCACGGTAGACTTCGATGCTGAGGCAACCACGATGCGCCCCATGCTTAAGAATCAACTGCTCCAAATACAGAAAGGTTCGCTTGTGCGAAACACGTTGTCGCACCTGCACGAGCGATTTCCATGATCCCGTACGAAATTCTGATTGACATTCAATGCATTGTTGGTTTCGAACGATGAAAATAACCGTGAAGGCTTGTTGAAGAATTGTTCCCATGTCCACTTCTCGTTGAATTGTCAAGCGCACTTTCAGTCTCATCGAGTGTGGCTCTGTCCAAATCCAGCTAGCATCCACGAGCCGAACTTTATGTCCGCTGCTCTTCGATGGTTTCAGGCCGCTCACATTGCTTAAGCAGAGTGCCATGAGTTCTCGACTTTCCAACTCACAAGCCATCCACTTGCCCGCCTCCTTGTGCCATCGCTGACAGCTTCTGCACTGGTGTAAAGTTACTTCCGTACTGATTCCTTTTGTGATATCTGCTGTGCTTGCCAAGCATGTAGCGCACGTATTGGCAGCATTTGGGGCGATTGGAACACCACAAACGCAGCAGAGAACTCGGACAAAAGCGGATGCATTGGGGTCAACTCCGCTTCCAATTGCTTGTGGGGTCTCCATCTCTTGCTTTTGAAGAGAAACAGAGGCTTCAAGCTGTCTCAAAGAAAATTTTTGTTCCCACTACGCCTTCGGACTTTGAACTGATCAATCAAAGGGAATTTGGTTGGTTGGAGGTGGTAAGGTATCCTTTACTATTGCGAACGGTCGGCCGACAGACTCGAGTAAAAAGAAACGGTTATTTACCGGCATATAAAAGCCTGGTACTGTTGCTTGTTATACGTATTTTTATAATGACTAAAATCAGCCGATCAAAGTCAAGTGTGGTTCTTGGTTCTTCATTGCTACTGTCAGTCCGTGTGCCTACGAGTCAACTTCCTTTCTGTTTTTGCTTGGCCAGCCACATGGTAAACTAATACTAACGTTGGTACAAGTCTTCAATGCTGCTTTGAATTGCCTTCATTCGAATCACTTATTATTATATTTGCAAACGAAGTCGGAAATCATTATATTATCGAATCATCAGTCAGCAAGCTTCATCCGTGGCAAACTTAGGACTTGAAGTTATATTGAGGAAAAATACCTGTACTAACGTTAGTAGAAAAATACTCTTAAGTGAGTGAGAAGCGACGAATCTTTCCGACCTTTCCGTTTGTCCCTACATGAAAATCCGAATATACGTTGCGACGTCGCAAATTCGACGCAACCAATTTTGATTGGGTCAACACGAATTCTTCTTGGTATATCTGGTAGGCCCTACAAGCTAACTTGGGTGCTTCCATGCTTCTCGAAGTCACCGATGATGATCCATGATCACTGATCACTGATCACTCCGCACGAAGAACAAGCACATTGCAAATTGGACTTCTTTTACAACACCTCTGTATAACACGTCGTTTTCGTTGTTCACCATCACGATCTGAAAAGAAATGGTTGCAGCTGAATTAGCGGAGTCTGCCCCTGAACCAAGTCAAGTTTCTCCGTCCACAATCGACGTGGATCATCTGGTTGAAACACACGTCGACGCTGTGAGTACGGATCAAGAAGTCGATGATGACGATGACGATGATATGACGGTTATCATATTGGAGCATGGAATCGACAACAATAATGCTCCTGTAGGATGGTCCGACCTGGATTCTCCAGAAATGGAAGAGCGACGTCGTAACGTCCTACTTCGAGAATTGCAACGAGTTCAAAGAGCAAGTTTCATTCACTTTATGATTCTCTGTTTAATTCCTACTTCGCTTCTGTTCATTGTCATCGCGACAGTTCTTGGCGAGGAAGACGATTGTGAATCTGCAGCAACCACGTGTGTGAAAGAGGCGAGAACCTTTATCAACGCGTTTACGACACGGTGTGTATGCGAGGCTATCACTGTTGTCCAAGGATCAAACCCTTGAGGTCGGTTTTGTGCCCGATGGTGAATTTTTACAGGCCCACCAATCTGCTTAGCTTTATCTGAAAGATTATGGTAAATGAGACCCTGTTAGAGTCCCCCCGCCAATAAACTATTCATTTTACCATCTCGGTAATATATAAAGATACTTGTGAATTTCAGAATGACATTCAAAACATCTCGTATCTGACAGGTCTATCAGTGAGGTAGTTTGCTCTATGTCATACAATTCTGTGCACTTTCATCATCTAACTGTGAAAGGTTAGAGATGGACTCCATTCAGATCTAATTTAGCTTGGCATGAAAATGGGAAACCCGATATTGAAAGGAACAAATCTGCGGAGACCTGTCGGTGGACCCCTAATCACACGAATATATTTGTACATCTTGATCATATCGCGTCATATAGCCACATAGCCATGCACCAAAATATCACTGGCATCTGCTGGGAAAGCTCTAGCTCCCGAGGTTGTACCTTCCAAACAAAGGTGACTCCTTTTCCAAAATCGTAGAAACGAGAGAAGCTGTACTTTTGAAGCTATAGGGAGGGTGGCTCTATGATAAGCTGAATATCAAGATCTGGCAAATCACCGTTGAAGGACTTGTATGTCTTCATCTTCATTGTTACGATCAAGCCACTCATTCCGTGCAAAGAGGCGACGTACAGATCAAGTCGGGTCTGGACGTGTCGGGGATAGGCGTTCCTTTGCACACTGGATAATACAAGCAACAGGTCAGTGAGATCATACAGCTAATTGCTTGCTCATGAATGAGAGAAAGAATGCGACTTACGCTCGCACTTCAAGGAGTTTCAGGTTGCTGCAATCCCTAGAATTCAACCAAACTCCACCTTCCTTCGGAACTTTGACTTCGTTCCCCGAACCAATATAAATGCGCACAATTGCTTCACCCAACACTCCTGATCCTGACGATTTGAATAGTTGTTTGTGAGAGATGTGATCGATCTTGACGTTGTACCTTGTGTGCTTGAATGTATGTGAAGACTTTGCTGCGATATTTTCACATTTGATGATTAGAAAAGGTGCCACAGATACTTTGAGACCAAGTAAATTCTCACTGGTACAGGTTGCCTCTTTTGTAGATTCCGCTTTGCCGGCCATGAACTCAAAGGCAAGTGCACGTGACAACATTGAAACTCGAACCGGAAGTGCTTCGACTTCAATTTCGCTGAATTCGCGCATAAAGGGATCGAGTTTCTTGTTGTCTACGTCTAATACCATCGATTCGAGCGTGTCGAAGTACTTGAATGCTTGATGAATTGACGAAGCTGCCAGGCTTGCCAATATACAGCGCTGGTCGTCATCCAGGTTCAAAAGTGGCGCAATTTGGTCTACCACATCCGTCAGAACGCTTCGAATCGAGCTTTCGACTGCCTTGATCATCACCATATGATGCTTGGACTCTCTTTCGACCTTGGCGATGAATTCAGTGGCTCTATGAAATAAAGACTGCAAAGCACAAGTCAACCCGATCGGGATGGAGTCCGATTCAAACCTAAGAAGGAGGGTTTTGAACTGTGCTCCAAGGCCATCGTACAGAAGACCATTACCTTCATCCTTCCTGTAAGAGAAGCTACTTTGAAGCATCCCTAGCCGGTCGTCATCAAATCCAAAAGGAGGCATGATTACTTTGTGAATTCTTGTCAGATCCCGACAAAAAATATGGTTCCAAAATTTTTCAAGGCCTCGATGAGCGAAAAATTCTCATTTTGTGACGAAGAATGCTTTCTACTTTCTACGTTTTACAGGCAGGGTCTTAGTTGCCAGCTGGTAGGTGCACGACCGTGTAGAAACTACTAATTACAGTAGAAATGACCACCCGGCGCGAATTGTTCGCGGTTACTTTTCGGACTACGTACTTCGAAGCATGTCGAAGTTTCAAATCCAATATATTCCGAATTCCATTCAGGCGTTCTGTACTGTGTCGCTTTGAGTGACGCAAGCAATCACGGACGCTGTTGAATCTGACACACTCGATGTGACTGTGAAACGAAACAACAGCCGGCGAAAAATCCCATGGGGATCATAAAACTATATCAGACCTCGTCGTCTTGACTGTGAATGAGATTAGTGCTATGACCATGAAATCAGTTCTCGCATTGCTCACAGCATTTTTGGTGGCGACAAGCTGCTGGATGGCGACGTCGGCCTTTTCTCCAAGACCACACATCTCCATTTACAAGGTTGAATCCTGTCGAGGTGTCACCCATTTGAATGTTTTTGACGAGAAAGAAAGAAATGCACTGACTCGGGATACAGAACCTGAGGAATATTTCCAGACGTAAGGAAGATCATGTTTGTGGTGTCTACCATGTAGTTCAACGATTCTAACGTGGAGTCTTCTGACTTTAGCAACACGGACAAAATGAGTGACGAAGAGAAACTCCCGATTGCCATTGCTGGACTTGTTGGTATCTCTCTACCTTTCATTCTTGGTTTGATCGCCTTGTATGCAGCCAAAGGCTAAACCATGAATCGGCTTCATCAGCTGAGCACCGCACAAAGTTCTCGTTTCCTGATCTCCTTCTGGATGAAACATTCAGTCGTCAAATTTGCTAGAGCTACAAATCACACAATGAAAACCTATGGCTAAAATGATTTACTGTTAGATCAGCAACAATTATGATACCAATATTTTCTTTCCATGGGAAGGCCTTTATCTTTCCCTCTCTTTTGGATCCATGGACTTGCCTCTGACGTAAATCGTGTTCACCTGACGTGGTTAATCGTTCATTCTTGAGACTAGAATGGTGGTTTTCCCAACGTCTTATTGTGAATTTGTAACTTGGCAATTGATTGCAATACCCTTGTTCGGCTACATTCTATAGAATTAAGGAAAATGACGTTGCTCGTACAGTCTAGATCAGCGGCCTTGGCAGGTCATTATCCACGCCTTCCTTTCGTGTACCCCAAGGTTACAACATTGACGCAAGGATTTTCCCTTCTTCTACACAATGCACCATCTTGATCATCCAGTTTCTTTCTATATGTTGACTCCATCATCAACATGCAGATCTATCCTTTCTCAATGGATTTCGCAACGGTGTGATCGTCGAATCTTTCGATTTGGTCAAGCTGGTCAAATCTTAGACTTGCCACCACACAAAACTTGTCAAATGTGCATAAAGAATGTGATACAGAACAACGAGTGTGTATTTGGGATTGTCTTTTTGTGTATACAACGTGCAATGACTTCAACAGAATCTTGGATCTTTGCTTTACAATGTGCTCGAAATAGGCTGAGGGAAGGTAATTTTGCTTTCCATGACCTGCGAGAAAGCATCGAGAGTTTAGGCTCGCAAATATCTTCATACAATGTGTATTTAGCCGAACGCCGTGGTCCAAGCGTATCGCCACTGAGCGATACAGACAAGGTTTTCATTCAGGAGACGCGAGCATGTCTTCGCTTTGGCCTCTGCTGTTTTTCTTGTGACGACGATTCCATACGAAAGAACATTCAACACATGTTCGTGACATCGCATCAATTACACATTCATTTGACTACGTTGCTTTCCTACGAGAGAGGCGATTCCAAATGTCGACTATATGGTGCCAAACTTTTTTCTAATCTCGCAACATCCAACACCGACACAGCTACCATAATCGCCAGTGAGATACGTCTATCGCCTTCATCCGACGAAGTTTCATCGGCTCTTCAGGAGGAAATAGCACAAGAGGATGAAAAAACTATCCAATGGCGCGAACCAAGTTGGACAACAATGATTATTTCTTCCACGCGAGGGAGCGATCGTGAGGCATTGTCAGCTATTATCGCTGCACTCTACAATTGTACTGTGGCGCTCGCTTTGGATGATCAGGTATCCTTTGCAGAACGGCTTTCATCGAATTCCATGCTAGTCAGCACCTTGTTGCGTCAAATCATTTCTGTGAATGTTGTGAAACACTACATCCAAGGCAAAAATTCCACAAAAGATACAGACAATGTGGATGCTTGGGACTCTGCCACAGATTGGATCTTAATGATTTTGAGCAAGCTGATGAGACTGGGAATGCTTCCACAGCTCTGTTGGTCGATAACATCGGAAGGAGCTCCATCATCACTGACAGTGTCACCAAAAATAATCTACCCGGAGCACAATGTCTTGCTCCATTGTGCAGCGCGTGAAGCTCAATCATTCATGGATCATGCATCCACCGAGTCTCAGGGAATCCCCAACCCTTTTGGAGGTGATGTAGGATGGGAGCAGGTCAAGATGAGCTATGAATTCTTGGTGGACTTGTTTGGCAAGGCGCATGAAGGGTCATCTACATCGGATGCCATGGATTCTGAATTGGCGCGCTCTGCTGCATTATCGAGTGTAGATGTGATTGCTATTACTCTCGGTATGGATCATCCCGATTCTACCAAACTTCGCGAACATTTGGGTTCAAACACTCATCTTGTCAAGACATCCTGTGTCATGCTTGGTACCATTGTGGATCAATTGAACGAGCGAATGAATGGTGCAAAGGCTCGCGAGTTGAAAATCTCATCTGATGAACAACAGTGGTTGGTTTCTCTCGTCCGACTGATTGGCAATATTTGCTATGAATGCAAAGCCAATCAAGATCGGGTTCGAATGACTTCTGTACCAGTTCGCAAATCACCTGGATCCAGTGAGCTGGATTTCTCTCGCAATGGCTTGCATGTCATATTGTCGTGTACGACATTCGGTGTATCGTGTTTTACCTTGCGAGAATGGGTCGTCATGGCGATACGCAATATCTTGCATGAGAACGTGGAAAATCAAACCATTGTAGCAGCATTGGATGCCCAGGACACGATCCAGTCGGCCGAACTGAAACAAGCGGGCGTCCGTGTCAGCATGGACAACAGTGGGAAAGTTTCCTTGACTACCTTGAGGGAAGAGGAGGGAGAGAATGCGGAAAGGTAAAACAGTGGGATTGAATTATTAAATCTGACCCCGGGCGAACCTTTAGAACTAATTTCAAGTCATCAAATTTACTCTAACTTTCTAAAGCTACTTGGTTCCAAATCCTTCCGGGTTTTGAGACTGCCAACTCCAAAGATCGCGGCACATCTCATCCAAGGTTCGCGTTGCCACCCATCCCATTTCTGTCTTTGCCAAGGTGGCGTCCGCATAACAAGTAGCGATATCTCCAGGTCGTCGATCACCAATCTGATACTTGACGTCATGTCCACATGCTTTACTCATGGCCTTGACCATATCCAGTACACTGGAGCCATTCCCTGTACCTAGATTGAATGTGAAAATACCCGACCCTTTCTTTGCTGCATACTCGATGGCTGACAAATGGCCTTCCGCAAGGTCCATGACGTGAAGGTAATCTCGTACCCCTATTCCATCGCAATACTATGAGATGAATCTGCCATTGGGAGAATCATAGTAGGCACAAGATTGTATGGACTTACCTGTACCATCAAGAGTGTCGTAATCGCCTCCGAACACGGTCAAGAATTCCCTGCGTCCCACTGCCACTTGGGCGACATACGGCATGAGATTGTTGGGAATTCCAAAGGGATCTTCTCCAATTTTTCCAGATGGATGGGCTCCAATGGGGTTGAAATATCGAAGAAGAACAATCGACCAGTCGGTGGACGATCCACCAAGGGTTTTTGAGGCATAAAAGTCTCTCAAGATCTCTTCAATCATATACTTGGTCCGGCCATAGGCATTGGTGATTCCCGATCCGACAGGGGCATCTTCGGTAATGGGCATTTTTTCGGCTGCCCCATACACAGTAGCCGACGAGGAAAAGACGATGGAATGACAGTTGAATTCTTCCATCAACTCCAATAGAAAGAAAGTTCCAGTCAAGTTGTTGTGGTAATACTTCAATGGAATCTGGGTACTTTCGCCTACCGCCTAATGGTTGCGTCCACAAATCCAATTCATGAGGGTACTGATACGACCAAAGATGCCAAGGCCACGACTGTGCGAATAATTCCTATACACCACATACCTTGAGACCAGCAAAGTGAATACATGCTTGAAAGGTAGGATGTGTTTCGAACACCTTGCGAAGAGCTGCCTTATCACAAATGTCCACTTCACAAAAAATCAAACGTTGACTACGTTCCTCATCGTTCAATCCAGCAATTTCAACGACTCGATCCAGTGACACTCGACTCGAGTTGACTAAATTGTCCACAACAACCACATTATATCCTTGCCTTAGCAAACATACCAGCGTGTGGCTGCCTATATATCCACATCCTCCAGTCACCAGAATGGTTGCACCTGTTGTTGTCATGATACTTGTTCCTTTCTCATAAATCACAACGTATTTTGACCGTGCTGGAGTGATTGTCCATTTTCGCCAGCGACGGGTTGGCGTCGTCATCGCACCCGCCGCTGAGGGCCATATTCGGGCGGGTATTACGTATTACGTACATATTACGTATTACGCCACGTCTCATTTTCAAATATTCGTTATTGCTAAAAAAATTGGTATCGCCTCTACCGTGGGCAGTTTCCCTTTTTTTGGGTGAATTGGTATTGTTCCATGGTTCGGAGCTCGCAGCTTCTCACTGTCAGTCAAGATCGGATGGCTCATCTAGCACCGAATAATCCACTCAACAAATCAGCAGCCAATCACCGACTCCATAAATGTGCTCCAGCTTCCACTAAATGAGCAATGAGGTCTGTGTATGGCTGCAGTCTGCTATTGGACAGCTGTAATCTTGCCCAAGGCTGCAACACGATTGATATACTTGTAGCTCGCAGGTACTATCGGATCTGCCATCATCATAGAGCCCCACAACATACTTTACTGGTGGTGGGAAAGAGTCATCTGGTATATAAGCTGCCATCCCAGCATCCAAAACATCATCTGATAGATACCATGTAAATGTCCTGCAAAGTTCATGGAACTTGTCTATGTCATGATAGCCTCGCACAATGAGTTGTTAGATGACATTTTCTGCTGAGTTGAGTCGCCGTTGTCGTCGTCGCCCGAGTTGGTGCTTCGTAATTGCAATGTGAGCCACTGTGATGACAACAAGTGTCAATGGATCTGCCATTTTTGCTTGTCACTGTGGGGGCTGTCTTTTCGTGAGGTCACCAGATTTTGTGAAAGAAGAAAAAGTGAGCCTTGTCAATTGACTGTGAATGCCTTGGACAAGAGCAACGCGATATTCTTATTCCTGGGACCACGACCTTTTACTACAAGTTCCGCAATGGTATTCCAGCTTATAGTACGATGTTTCATTCATCGGCACATGTATGTTTGTCGACTCGACCACGGATTTAGATCATCTCCTTAATCTACTTGAAACCAGTGAGAAACAAGATTACAAATTGGTCCAAGTAGAGTGACTTTGAATGAAATATAAAGATATCCTCGCCACATGATGCCTGATTTACTGTTAGTGCATCGACAGCTATGGTAGCTACAAGGTCGATGATATGATGCGTGATGGTTATTTTTCATATTAGGTACTAGTAAAAACAATCGATCGATGGAACTGCTCCTGGTACTGTTGGACGAATAAGTTATACTTGAAGAAAAAGTTACATGTATATGAAGGACCGGCGTACAGACGAATTTGAGCATGATGAAAAAAGATCACATCCGGCAAGAAACGAAAACCAAGAGACAATTCATTCTTTTAATTCTGTCTTAGGAAACAGTTGTAATTGAGAGACACTAACCTATTTGTACTTTTGACGTATCCCAAGAGGATAGCAGCTAGGCACGGAGACCTACGAAGTGCAATTTCAACACAGAATTAAAAGAATCCGGTCGAGGGAAGAACCGTAAGCAAGCCAGGCTCAGAAAGTCTGGAGAAGGCGCAAACGAAAGCGCAGCAGCACCGACCTCATCACAACATGAGTGGTAGAGGAAGAGGAAGGAGTGATAGCCGAAAGGGTCGGGGTTTCAGTCATAAACCCAACCCAGTGGGAAACCAAGCGGCGACACTAAATCGGAAACGAAGAAAAATATAAACGATTTCAACTACTACGTTGGCTCAGCACGACAAGCATCTGACTACGAAACTACTACAAGTTTCATCATCAACTACATCAAGAAAACATATGACTATGGAAACGACATTGCGTCCGCACTGAAGTCGCTCACACCGATCGATGTAAATGCATGGAAACCGAGCATGCAGGTGAGTTTAGCCAAGGACGACAAGGACAGGGAAGCTGAGACAAGGCAATTCGACATCGAATTCAAGGCCGACTACGACGAATTCAAGAATCGTGAAAGAGCATATGGGAACAACCTCATCAAAGCATATGCTTTACTTTGGGAGCGTTGCACCAAAGGTATGAAGAACAAGATCGAATCCAGAAAGGATTTCAAGACCATGGAGAACGACCCGATCAAGCTATTGCAAGCGATCAAGGAACACGCCTTGAATTATCAAGAGCATCGATACTCCATGTCGATCATTCTCGATGCAGTGCGTACCTTACTGAGTACCAAGCAGCGAGAGGGCGAGAGTCTTCAGGACTACACCAAAAGGTTTCGAGTGGCAACAGAGGTGATGGAATCTCATCTAGGCGGTCCCATCGTACTGACCAAAGTAATCACAAGCATGCAAGGCTATGATGAAAATGACAAGGTAAAGAGAGAGAAATTTGCAAAGGTTGCTTTTGAGCAATTTTTAGCATATATGTACCTTGACAACGCTGACCAAGCCAAGTACGGATCAATCCTGAAGGGACTTCGTACACAGCAGTCGCTGGGTAACGATCAGTACCCAAAGACAGTAACCGAATCTAACAACGTTCTCAGTTCTCACCCATTTGATAGTCATGCATCTAAACAAGCAAAAGGCAAGAAGCCTGGTGATCAAAGTAAAGATAAGCCGAATGACAGCAACAAAGAGGAACAAGAGGTTACACTATCGTTCGCTCAACTTGAGGGCAAGTGTTATTGTTGCGGCAAAGCGGGACACAAATCGCCCAGCTGCAGAGACAAAAATAAACCACGAGATCAATGGGCAATTCACAAGGCCGAGCAGAGCTTCGCTCAACCTACCGGTAGATCTGAATCGAGTCCTAACGAGTCCAATTCCGTAGGAAATGCAGCGAGTAACTCGACTCAAACCGGAGTACAGGAAAACAATACTACCTCGTGGGCCGGAACTCACATTCAGTTCCAGCAGTATCACAACGAGATGAGGGACTGGATTCTACTGGATAACCAGTCCACCACTACAATCTTTTGTAACAGCAAGTATGTTAACAACGTCCGCAGCGCAGGTGGGGAAACAATGACGCTGATTACAAACGGCGGTATTCTAAATACCGATCAGGTTGCCGATGTACCCGATTGGGGTGTAGTGTGGTATAACTCGAATGCGATCACAAATATCTTCAGCTTTGCCGAAATGGCAAATAGATACAAAATCACGTATGACTCTGATAAGGAAAACGCATTCGTTGTTCACATGCCAAACAGGCAAGTTCGTTTTACCAAGACCGAAGCAGGACTATATGTGCACAAGCCCGGAGAGCACAGCACAACCCGCAAACAACACAAGCTACAGCTATTGAATACGGTTGAAGAAAACCAAACGTTCTACACACAAAGGCAGTTTGAACAGGCCAAACGAGCCAGAGATTTGTACCATGCACTTGGTACACCATCCATCAACGATTTCAAGGCGATGTTACGACTAAACACAATCGCAAATAATCCTGTTACTGTGAAGGATATTGAAATCGCAGAGCAAATTTTTGGTCCTGATATAGGCACAATCAAAGGGAAGAGCACTAGGCAAACTCCCCTACCAGTCGTCGAAGACTACATCGACATTCCCGATGAGCTTATTAAAGCACAGCAAGATGTGGTACTATGTATCGATGGCATGCATGTAAATGGAATCAACTTTCTAACCACAATCTCCAAGAACCTTTATTACCGCACAGCCCAATATGTAGGGAGCAAAACTGCAGGAGTGTACAAGCAAGCGCTTGATTCTGTTCTCCGCATCTACAATCTCGGAGGATTCAACGTAAAGGAAATCCGATGTGACAACGAATTCCGACCACTATTGGATTCATTTGCCAACGAATACGGCATCCGAATGAATTATGCTAATCCCAACGATCATGTCCCTGAAGCCGAACGAAATAATCGTGTGATAAAGGAACGAATACGAGCAGCCTATCACCGGCTCCCCTACAAACGACTCCCAAAAATCATGATCAAGGTACTAGTGATGGATGCCGCCAAAAAGCTAAATTTCTTTCCAGCTAAAAATGGAGTTTCAAAGTACTACAGTCCTCGCATGATCCTGCACCAGAAAAATCTGGAATACGGAAAGCATTGCAAGTACGTCTTTGGCACGTACGTACAGGCGCACGATGAGCAGCCCACTAACACAAATGCAGCACGTTCACTCGACTGTATTTATCTCCGCTATGTTGACAGCCATCAAGGTGGGCATGAATTGCTGCATTTGCAAACAAATGCTATTGTTGTACGACGTCGAGTCACTCCACTCCCCATCACACCAGCAATTATTCGTCAGGTACATTCAATCGCCGAACGGGATGGTGTGGCCGAGGGACTGAAAATCACCAACAAAATTGGTCATCTCCTGTACGACAGTGCATGGATTGCAGGAGTGGACTACAATGAAGTCGAATTTGAAGATGACAATGAGGATGATGATGATTACGTCATGATAAATGACAACGACGATCCCGAAGAAAATGAAGAGGACGAAGGGAGCGACGACTATGACGAAATGGATCCAGATGAGATTCAAGGTCTGGTAAATGAAAATAATCAATTAGCTCACAATCAAGAAGATGCCAATCCAAACCCTGTCGAACCAGAGAACGACCAAGATATAGTAGGCCATGAGGAAAATGTGCACGATGAGGACCAAGACGAAGGTCATGACGAAGTACAAGTGAACGCAGACGACGTCACCGTAACTAGCAACAATGACATGGATGACAATGAAGACAATGGCATCGATCCAACAATTCCAAGAACCAGGTCAGGCAGACCAGTAAGGCCAGTGGATAGAATGAATCTACTACAAGCAAATCTGCCAACGCAGACAGCTAACCACGAGGAGTACTCGATGGCAAATGCAGTTGTCATCGCACGAGTGATACATCAGATGAATCAAGGCATAAATGTCACGATCGAGCGCAAGGAGAACCAATTCGTCCAGACATATAGTTTAGCTAAAGGTTTGAAAAAGTTTGAACAGCAGGGACGAAAAGCGGCATATGATGAAATGAAACAGCTCCATGACCGAGTGGTATTCAAGCCAATCAAGGTTGAACATCTAACACCAAGTGAACGACGAAGAGCCATGGAAAGCCTTATATTTCTCACAGAGAAACGAGATGGCAGAATCAAAGCCCGAACCTGTGCAAATGGAAGCAGTCAAAGGGAATACATGGAACGTGATGAGGCAGCAAGTCCGACAGCAGCTACCGAATCGCACCTCTTGACAGCCACAATTGATGCGAAACAGCAACGTGATGTCATGACAGCTGACATACCGAATGCATTTGTGCAGACGGATGTAGGTGAGCAAAAAGTTGGAGAGAGAATCACTATGAAAATCAGAGGCCCATTAGTGGACATGTTAGTCGAGATCGATTCAACGACGTACCAAGATTTTGTGGTATACGAAAATAAGTCGAAGGTTGTCTACGTGACCATGCTCAAAGCATTATACGGCATGCTGCAGTCCTCATTACTTTACTACAAGAAATTCCGAAAGGATATTGAAGGAATTGGGTTCAAAGTGAATCCATACGACCCATGTGTCGCCAACCGTATGGTAAACGGGAAGCAACATACGATCACGTGGCACGTTGACGATTTAAAGTCAAGTCACGTCGACCCAAAAGTAAACGATGATTTCCTTGTCTGGCTGAAAGAAAAGTATGCATCAGACAATATTGGTGAAGTCAAAGTAGTGCGTGGTAAGCGACACGACTACTTAGCGATGGTACTCGATTTTTCCGTACCAGGCGTACTGAAGGTCAACATGACTGAGTATGTTGAGGCAATGGTGAACGATTTCCCAGTAAAGCTTACTGGAAATTGCACATGCCCATGGAATGACAAGCTATTCAGAGTGAGTGACAAGGAACGAAAGCTCGACCCCCAGAAGGCGAAGGTATTTCACACGTTCGTGATGAAGGGTATGTTCGTAGCAAAGCGAGCAAGGCAAGATATTCTTCCAGGAATAGCATTCCTCTCGCAACGAGTAAGAGAGCCAACCGAAGAGGACTGGTTGAAGCTATGCAAGGTAATGAATTTCCTAAAAGCTACAAAAGACGATGTAGCATCGATGAGTGCTGACAACACTCAGACAATTTCCTGGTATATCGACGCGGCCTTCGCTGTGCACAAAGACTATAAGAGTCATACGGGAGCAGTTTTAACACTGGGAAGTGGAGCAATCACATCGGATTCCACAAAGCAAAAGGTCAATACTAGGAGTTCGACCGAGGCTGAACTAGTTGCAGCCGATGATGAACTATCGAAAGTACTGTGGACCAAGAGATTTCTTGAGGCACAGGGATTTGCAGTCAATGCAAATGTAATTTATCGTGATAACACCAGCACGATGAAATTGGAAGAGAACGGAAAAGCAAGTTCCGGAAAGCGTACCCGACACTACGATATCAAATACTTTTATATTACGGATCTCATCAGCAGAAAGGAAGTCGAGATAAAGTACTGCCCAACAGACGACATGATTGGAGACTACATGTCCAAGCCCCTTATCGGAGCAAAGTTTAAGCAATTCAGGAAGGATATCATGAACCTAGGATGATATGCCATCATGTCGACCGATTGTGCAGCAGGAATGTGTTGGACGAATAAGTTATACTTGAAGAAGTTACATGTATATGAAGGACCGGCGTACAGACGAATTTGAACATGATGATAGAAAGATCACATCCGGCAAGAAACGAAAACCAAGAGACAATTCATTCTTTTAATTCTGTCTTAGGAAACAGTTGTAATTGAGAGACACTAACCTATTTGTACTTTTGACGTATCCCAAGAGGATAGCA